>PVLD010033846.1:0-13250 GCA_004027595.1 Dinomys branickii | reverse complement strand
AATCTCATTAATTGATATTGGGTTATTCAGGATTTTTACGTCTTCCTGATTGAATTTTGGCAATTTGTACCTTTCTAGGAATGTGTCCATTTCTTCTGTATTTTCTATCCTATGGGAATACAGATTTTCAAAGTAGGTATTAATGATCTTTTGTATTTCTTTTGGATCTGTAGTGACTTCCTCTTTTTCATTCCTTATTCATTTGACTTTCAAAGAACCAATTCTTCGATTCATTTGTTTGTATTGTTTTGTTAGTTTCCACTATGTTAATTTCTGCTCTGATCTTTATAATTTTCTCTCTTGTTCAAGCTTTTGGTTTAGCCTGCTCTTCTTTTTCTAGAAGTTTGAGGTTCATCGTTAAGTTATTTGTTCATGGTTTATCTGTTATCCTGATACGGGTATTCACTGCTATAAATTTCCCTCTTAGGACTGCTTTCATTGTGTGTCCCATAAGTCCTGGTGTGTTTTATTGTCGTCATCATTTGATTGTAGAAACTGTCTAATTTCTTCTTTAATTTTGTCTGTGACCCATTGGTTGTTCAGGAGGATGCTGTCTAATTTCCATGTATTTATGAATTTCTTGTGGTTTCTTTTGCCATTGATTTCCAATTTCATTACACTACAGTCTAATAATATGCAAGGGATGATTTTGATTCCTTTGCATTTACTTAAGTATGTTCTGTGAGCTAGTATGTGGTCTAGTTTAGAGGTTGTCCCATGTGCAGCTGAAAAGAATGTGTGTTCTGATGTTGTGTGTGGGAGGGAACACTACATCTAGTAAGTCCATTTATTTAAAAGTTTGGCTCGGTTTCGTTGCTGATTTTTTGTCTGGTTGATCTGTGTTCATGACAGTGGGGTATTGAGATCCCCCAGTACAACTGTATTAATGTTTATATGATTTTTCATGCCCATTAATATTTGTTTTATATAGTTCAGTGCATGGGTATTTGTTGCATATATAATGATTGTTATATCTTACCCTTGTATTTTTACCTTAACAAGGTTGTAGTGACCTCTTTTATCTCTCTTAAACAGTTTGGCTGAAAATTCACTTTGGCTACAAATATAATAGCTACGTCTGCTTTTTCCTGGGTTCCTGTTGCATGGAGTATTGTTTTCCATCCTTTCACTTTCAGTCTATGCATTTCTTTTTGGGTTAAATATGTTTCTTATATACAGCATACTGTTCGATCTTGCTTCTTGAGCCATTCTGCCAGTCTGTGTCTTTTGACTGGTGAATTGCGACCATTAACATTGATGTTTATAACTGATATGTACTGACTTACCCTTATCTTGTTATTTTCCTGTTGTTGGCTCCTTCTCTTTTTTCCCTTCCCTTTGTTTATTTGCATGCCTGGTGGATTCCTTCTGCTGGGGTTCATGGAGTGGTAGTCCTTGCTATTTCTTTCTCGAATGCCCTTTAAAACATTTTGGAGCGCTGGTTTGGTGGTCATAAATTTCCTCAGATGTTCTATGTAATGGAAATATTTCTCCACCAGTTTTGAAAGATAGTTTCGTTGGGTACATCAGTCTGGGTTGAAGGTTGTTTTAGAGGAGTAGTAATGGACTTAAGAGAGTGATTCAGAGAGAAAGGACTTTCTTTTCATGATGAGAGGAAAAGTAAATGCAATATTAAAAATTAGTGAACTTTTACTCTGTGACATTCATGTATTAACTCATTTGCTCATCAGCAAAACCTTGTGAGGCAGGTACTTAACATACCCACAGTGCATATGGTAAAAGAGGCACAAATGAATCAGATAATTGCCCAGAGCTGTGAACCTAGTACCTAATGGCAGTGTGGTATATCTAAATCTATGAACTATGCTTTCCATCACTGCAGTGAATTACCATCAGAGACCAAAGATTTCCAAGTACATTACAGAAAGCCTCCAATTTATGAACGTTTGAACTGCGAACTTTCACAGATACAACCCAACCTCACATTGCAAATATTCATAGTTGTGAGCAGATTCCCAAAATAGCTCAGATGTCTTCCAGATATTGTTATAGCTGTGTGCTGTGTGCTTGCTGTATAGTGTGATACGGTACAATAGTACAGGGCACAGTCAGAGTCTTGGATGTCCAGAAGCAAGAGGAAGAGGAGCGGTGATGTAGTTTTTTATAAAACGTTTTACATTGTATATTTGTGTCAAAGCTATGTAAGACTCATTTTGTTGGACTTATGAATGATTCTGATTTACGAACATTCTACTGGAATGGAACTCATTCATAAGTTGGGGACTTACTGTAGTAAGCAATGACATTCAGAAATGATTATTTTATTAGTACACATTTGTGGTTTGTACAGCTTACAATCATCTTGGGGAGTGACTACATTTACCTAATACAGCTTATTTTTCAAATCCTCTTCCCTCCCCCTCCCTTCTTCTTCCAGTTCCCCTTTCCCATTTTTCATTCTTATTGATATTATTAATTTTAATTCATGTTATGTCATATAATGTTTACATTATTTGAGGTTATTAGGTTTTTTTTTAATTTTAAAAGTAAAAGAACAAAAACATTAACAAACAGACAGCCACTTACAAAATGGCACAAGAATAGCACAATCACTTTTTTTTTTTGGCAGTACTGGGGATCGAACTCAGGACCCTGCGCTTGCTAAGCAGACGCTTATTCCACTGAGCTATATCCCCAGCCCCCCGAGAATAGCACAATCAAAACTGAATTACAGACAAGGTGACAGGGAATTAACAATGGTTGTTGTATTACATATTGATAACTTCAAAGCGTATACTCAGGAAAACAAATATAGACGTGCAAGACTGATCAAACAACTAATCATTAACAGTTCCTTACAATAAAGTGACATAAGTCAGTAGTACATCCATGTTAGCCATCCTGCACATACATACATACATACATATCCCTTTCTTCCTTTTCTCCTTCCCCTCATCCCATGTGCTTTTTACTTTTGAGCAGTTTCCTTTTATACCTCCTACTTTATATTCACACTTTCAAGTTCTTACACTAGTGATAGAATATGTTGCTTGCACATGCACATCTGATTTATTTCACTTGAGTATGGTCTCTAGTTGTGACCATTTACCTATAAAAGCCTCAACTTTGTCTTTCTTTATGGCTGAGTAATAGTCTATTATATAAAAATGCCACAATTTTTTAATCCAATCCTCAGTGGATGGACATTGGGTTGCTTCCACCATTTAGCTATTACAAATTGCGCTGCTATAAACATGGGTGCACGTATATCACGGTGATATGATGTTTTCAGATCTTCTGGGAAAGTACCCAGAAGGGGAATAGCCAGATTGAATGGGACCTCTAGATCTAGTTTGCTGAGGAATCTCCAAACCAATCTCCACAGTGGTTTCACCAGTCTGCATTCCCACCAGCAGTGCAGAAGAGTTCCTATTTCTCCACAGCCTCACCAGCATTTGTTATTGGTTGATTTCTCAATGCTGGCCAATCTTACTGGGGTGAGATGAAATCTCAACGTTGTTTTAATGTTCCCTTGATCCTCAGGTCTGTTTTTGAGCTTATTAAGTTTCTGTTGCCATCTCTTTATTCTAGTTATTTCCCCTCCCTCCTCCTCACCCCTCACTCTTGTTCCCTTGGGCCCTTCGACCCTTGGACCACTTCTCTATTGAAAAATCCATCCCCTTGTGCTGTTATGATTCTTGAGAGCTTGTTTGGAGGTTCTAGCAGGGGAGCGCAGCTACTCATATACTGAGGAACAGTCCTCCTCTATCGGGGATGGTCCTTTTCAACTGAGTGCGCGCGGCTTTGGGAGGGACGCACGTGGAGCATGGAGAGAGGAAGGGGACACCCGCCCAGCCAGCCAGATCAACCGAATCAACCCTGGCGATCAATGGGGTGAGAGATGTCGCAGCCAGATCGCCCGCACATCCTATTATGATTCTTGAAGAGCTAGCTGGGGCACTTAGACAGAAACAAAACAAGGGAAACAAAAGGCCCACATTGATGAATATTTCATATAATTCCATTTAAGGGAAACAACTAAAAAGATTCTTAAAGAACAGTGTTAGTTAACATACAATATAATTTTTGAACAGCTAAGTAAAACAAATTGATGAGCACTAAATGAAACCAATGATGTTCAAATTGGCAGCAAGGACTGCCAAGGAGTAAACTCTACAAGAAATGAGAAGGGCTTATGTTAAGAAAGGTATGAGCTGGGCATAGTTGTACATGCCTATGATTGCATTACTCTGGGAGGTTGAGGTCGAAGGACTATAAGTGGGCTGGGAAGGTTAGTGAGTTATTGAGACCCAAAAAAGAACTTGGGTTCACCTCAGTGTACAGGTCCTTGATTCCATCCCCAGTGGCCCCTTCTACCCCCATAAAACCAGTAGAAAGCTCTTCTTGAAGACAAATATGTTCTAGAATAGAAAGTGTTAAGACAATAAAGAGGCCAGTATTCTTGGTATTATGTCATCATCAGCACAATTTGGGCTAATAAAAACTGCAATTAAAATTTTAACTGGAAATAATGTTGATAGGAAGAATCTTCTGCTTGGATATGTGCCTAGAGGATGCCAAATGAACCTCTCTTTGTGAAAGATTAAGTCTCAGAAGTCATTGAGGTAGACCAAGTACACTCCTGCAGTTTCTGTAAGGTCACAATGTCTTCAGGGAATGGTATACACGAACCAGTTTGGCTAATAATGAGCTCTGTGACTTGAGCTCTCAAGGCTGCACAGTTGTACATCACCAGCCTGTTTCTCCATCCAGCCTTCTGTGGATCTCAGTCCAGTGGATTCCATATCTGTGTCTCCTCCCAGAGACTTAATTTTCATCAGGATGCTCCAGCCTGATATTGTTTTCCTGCAACTCCTAAAGGAAAAACTTCAGCATTCACTGGGCCCAAAAGATACAGTGGACCAGCAGGCTTTGATTATGTTGCAGCAGAGACCACCTAGTACAGTGAGTGCTGGGGGAGAGCCCAGATACAGGAGGGACTGCTTGGCAGTGTTTACTCACAATCAGAACAGATGAGCAGTTGGGGCAGCTGGATTGGGATGACTCCAGAATCCAAAGTTTGAGCTCAGAGGCCTGTGAAGTTCATGTTTTTGGTTTAGAAGGGGATCTGAGAGTGCACATCGAGTTTTGATGTCTTCCCGCAGTGTTGTAGCTCTCGTAGGTGTCTTCTCAGGAAAGCAGCAAACAGTTCTGTCTACACTGTCCCCTGAGCACTCCCAGTGGTCATGATGGCAGTGATAAGGAAAAGTATGAAGACAATAATCATTGCATTTTGAATCATCATTGAAAACTTTATCAATAACAGGCTGTGAGCCAAGCTTTCAGTGTAACTTGTTTCATTTTATCTACATTCCCCCAGGCTCCCCTTAAAACAGGGATGGCGGGCTGGGGATATAGCTCAGGGGCTGGGAATATAGCTCAGTGGAATAAGCGCTTGCCTAGCAAGCGCAGGGTCCTGAGTTCAATCCCCAGTACTGCAAAACAAACAAACAAACAAAAAAAAACACAACAAAAAACCAAAAAAAACAAAAAAACAGGGATGGCCACCATCATCACTTACCAACAAAGGAAGGGATACAACCGAAATACAACTTGCCCTGGGTCACAGGCTCAAGTATGGGTGAGTTCAGATTTGAATCCAGATGTTCAGACGATGGACACGGGACACCTGGCCGTTTTTCTTTCTCGACATCCTGTATGACAGTTCACTTCCAGGTTACCCCAGGAAAGGACAGTTGTTTTCTTTTGTGGAGACCTCTGTACCTCTGTGTTAAACTTTCTAAAGTGTAGGGAAGTGAAGTTTTGTTCACAGGACTCTGAGGCCAGTGATTTAAGTTAATCTTTAGTGGCTTATTATCTTGTGCAATATGGGGCAAGGTTTGGTCGCTCTGAATCTGGTTACCTGAGTTCATCTCTAGTTGATATGACTGCATTATAAGGAAAACAGAAACTATTTTGGTCATAAATATGTGATGGATACATATTTAAAGGGTAAAATTTATTTAGAGAAATTAACATTGTTATTAATATTAACAGCAGTTTCATACTATTTCATGAGAATATCCTATGACCAGGAGTTAAATTTCCTTGGATTCCTGAAGGAACATTTTATCCCTATCTATCTATCTATCATCTATCTATCTATCTATCTTTCTTTTTTTCTTACTCTGGGCATTTGGCGAAAAATGACTGAGTCATTTTTTTCTGATTCTCTAGAGATTTTGTCATGTTTAGCAGAGAGTAGACAACAAATGCAAAAGAAAATGCTAACTATTGAACAGGCACTTCCTTAGAATTGTCTTCTGGAAGTGACCTTGTTAAAGCCACCTCTTAGAGCTAGATGCAGTCCTGAGCTTAGTCACTAAAGTGGGAAAGAGGGAAAAGAGTGGGTGAGGGTGGTGAGGGCTCTGTGCTACTATCTCCATATCTGGAAGGCGAGTTTAGATTATAACCACAGGCCTGTGTGTGCATTTTTGGTGATGTACTTGGGTTTATTGTGCACAAAGTTCACACTCTATTGTATAGCACCTAAGCTTTATGGATGTCCTAGGGTGACAACATATGATAATGTAGAGATAGTGAGTTAGATAACATTTAAGTATCTTTTTGTTATAATTAATGGAAAAGATGCATCTCGGACTTGGAACTGTTGCAGCACCTCTAGGCGGTATGTATCAGGACTTGCCATTAGGCTGGCAGCAGAGGAGCAGGGATAAGCACACAAGGAGAGGTGTGTGCAAAGTGGTCAGATTTATGTTTTGGTGAGAGGAATCAAAGTGCGGCTTCTAGCTATACTGTAGAAATATGTTACTACTTCAGTGGGAACTGTGAATGACTTTGCCAATATCTCCATAGAGATCTGCTAACTCTCAGATACATGGCTTGGTGTAACCTGTTGCTTTATGTTTCATTTTAAACTGAGTATTAAGGGAAGGCAGTGTTGTAATTGCAACTTTGCCAATACTTATATCTAAAGGTCTGGTGCCATTTTTTACCTTTAGTGAAATGTATGTTCCCAAGAAAGGCAGGGTTATAGTTCTTTTCTAACAGATTGAGTTTGTGCAAGGTGTTCTTGGTTATCAAAGATACTCTTCTAGCTTTGAGATTTTGAGTTGGTGAATACTCATGATGTGTGGGAAAGCATGACACACACTATACAAACTCAGTCACACAAAGTGGCGTGTCATGTATGTACACACAGGAGCTAGAAGAACACATTCAGCTAAGCTGCTATGACAGTGAATGACTGTTCTTTGCTTCTTGTGTTTGCTTCCTGTATTGCACATATTAACTTTAAAAAATATTACTTTTAAAACTCAAAAAAAGGAATATCCAGACTGATTTCCACAGTGGTTGCACTGGTCTACACTCCCACCAGCAGTGGAGAAGGGTCCTTTTTTCCTCACAGCCCCTCCAGCATGTGTTATTGGTTGATTTCTTGATGATGGCCATTCTTTTTGGGGTGAGATGGAATCTCAGTGTTATCTTAATTTGCATTTCTTGAATAACTAGTGATATTGAACATTTTTTCATATATTTATTTGCCATTTGTATTTATTTATCTGAGAAGTGTATATTCATCTCAGATGCCCATTTTCAGATAGGGTCTTTGAATTTGTGGGGCCTGATTTTTAAAAATTCATCATATGTTCTAGATAGAAGTCCTTTGTCCAAGGGACAGTTGGCTAAAATTTTTTTCCCAATTTGTCGGTTTTCTTTTTACTCTGTTAGTGTTTTCTTTAGATGTGCAAAAAAAAAAATAGATTCTTCCTTAATTCTCAGAGACATAGCATAAACAATATTGTCCTATCTCACTGCTGTTGAGGATGAGAGGCAAGATACAACAAGGCTTGTATATTTCCACAGCGTGGCGTTTCTGTGAATCTATTATTTTGCTCCTAGAGGCTCTATATAATTCAGTTTTTACAAAAGATTATAGAGGCCTTTCAAATAATGAAACTTTAAAGGCCCCAAAAAGGGAAAGAAAAGGTAAATCTCACTGTGTGGACAGAAACATCTTTTGGGATTCATTTAGGATTTCAGGTCATTCCATGCTCAAATTTCCCTGGACCAAAAAGCCTTTGACTTCTTTGTCAAGTAATTGAATAAAAGTTACCAAATATTTTTGAGATCGTATCTCATCAATAACTGCTCTATTATAATCATAGTCCAGGTGTGATGTATTACGGCTGGGTAGTTACTGACTGCCAGTCTTCTGGGGCATTTCCGGGTGAGGAATGCCATCGGAAAGGTGTTGAGGTCCATACATTCTACATTTGTACTATATCTGAAAGACCTTCATCTCCTAACTCCTATCTCAGGGCTGTTTCTCTCTCATCAGAGTGAAATTATTATTTTTAAGGGTTATTTTGTCCAAATTGAATGAACAGGAGATGAATCACTGATTTCATCTTGTGGGACCTAATAAGGTCACCTGTGAATTGGGGGAATGGATCCAGTGATTCCAAGGGGTCTTTCTGGGATCAGTATTGTGAGTTGTAATACTTCCTATGAATAGTAATGCTTCTTTTTCCACCCTACTTTGGAAATCTGAAATATACCAATATTATTCCATGTACCAGAGAGTTATGAAATAACTCTTACTAAGCATATTTCAGGGACATTTGTGATTTTTATATCTGAACTGTAAGAGCAGGGGGCAGTGGATTATGTCTGATTTTTGTTGGGAAAACAAATGTAGGCTACTAATAGTAAAATTAAATGTGTGTGGGTTTTATGATCCCAGTGATTCTACTTCAAATATGTCTATCAAATATATACATACATATATATCTTATCAATATGCTTACTTGTGTGACATGTATTGAAAGTGTGAAAAATGTGGGTAATACTAAATTAAAAAGTTATTATAGCAAAAGATGTGTTGCCATTAATCTTCTTCAAAGACTCCACCTCTCTTTCAACACTTATTCCATCATTCTTTCCACTTTCTGAGGCAGTTTTGGAAGTCTTCTTTTGTGTTTTTAGCTGGGCCATCATGGCTACCTTGATGTCTTAAATTATAAGAATTTTTTTTTTTTTCCGGGACCGGGGATCGAACTCAGGGCCCTAGTGCTCAGCGGCAAGCACTTAGCCCACTGAGCTGTACCTCCAGCCCTAAATTATAAGAATTAATTCAAAACATTTACTTTGAAAACATTTGCTTTCTATATTATCCTCTTTTGACTTCGGGGAAGAGCCAGAAATTGGATAATGCCAGGTCCTGTGAGCGAGGTGGGTGAGGACGCACCATAATACTTTTATTTGGGAGAAATTGCTGTAAATGTTTTGAATCAATTCAGGACATCGAGGCAACCATGAAAAGACACATTATGGGAATAGTGCTAGAAACATATTTATTTATACCAAATTCATGACAGTTGTTTTGAGGGTACACATGCAGGGGAATAGAATCATGAAGAGATAGTAACAAAACTTAAATTTCATTGGCAATGTTTTAAATTTCTATAAAATATGAAATCTGAAGCAAATAGTCTTGGATGTTTGGATTTTTATTATGGGCAGTATATGTTAATGACACTGATAATAAATAATAAAGTTCCTGTCAATATTCTAAGGAAATGGTTCCCAACTTTGGCTGTACATTATAATCACCAATGGACTCAAACAGAGATTCTGATTCTGGGATGAACTCATTCTGGGATGTGAGCAGAACATCAGAATATTTTAAAAGGTCCACAGATGATTAGAAGGGTCAGTTAGGAGTGAGAACCATTTGTCTAAGCACTTTATTACTTGATTTCTTACAACAGCCCTGATGGTAAGTTCAATTTTTACCCTCATCTCATAGATGAAGAAACGATCCATTAAAAAATATTATCATCTGTATTGCCTTATTTTGCATTTCTCTCAGATTAAATCACACTGACACCTTCTAGAGGAAATTAAGATCAAACTTGTCTTCAAGGAGCTGAGTTCAGGAGAATTACAGACAGCAAGAATTGACACGAGAAGCTCTTAGTTTTAAGAAGGCTGAATAGCAGACAAACTTTGGGGCCTTTGTGGTTTAAAATTCCTTATCCTGCTGTGTTTTCATTGGGATTTATTTGAAGGAAAAAGGATATTTTAAATATAATGTATGCATATATTTTCATACTGAGAAAAGTTTAACAAAGTTCTAGCAGGAAGAATGTAACAAAACAGGAGGACAGAAAAACAAAAAGGAAGTGGGAGTAATCCCAGCCCTTGGGAGGCCGAGCGGGGAGGATTGCCGTTCGAGGCCAGCTTAGACTACAGAGACAGGTCAGGGCCAGCCTGAACTATAATGTGAGACCCTGTCTCAAAAGCAAAAGAGAACAAAACAAATAAAACAAAAGGATGTAGTGCCATGTGAAACTTGTCTCCATTTTAAATTAAGTTTTTCACACCAAATAAAGATGACTCTTTGAACAGTGTCTCTGTTTTTCATTGGATTGTCTTGTTGGTTCTCCTTGGGATTACCAACAGCGGGTCCCTTCATCCAACGCAAGTCTCCTCTGATGAACCCAATCCGGAATGGTGCACGGACCCCACGTCTGCGCCTTTCCCCCCTCTAGCAGCCTGTTGGAATCACCTCCTTTGCTTCTACAGTTGGTATTTTACTTATCAGCAGGTGTAAAGTTACTATCAGTTTCTCTGGAGTTTTACATCTGCTTTCTTTCTGGAGACACAAAACATTGGAACCTTTCCCCACAATTATTTCCTCTTTCCTGAAACCTCATCTGTTGTTGTTCGCTCCACTCCAGACAGGTTAGTTTCTGCTCCAACTTTTTATCTTCTGGTGGATTTTCAGGTTTTGCCCCTGTAGGTCTGTTACCTGTCTGTGTTCAATCAAAATTTCTGTATTGGGGGGCTGCCTTCTGCAGAGTGGGCAACCAGTTTATTTTAGTCAGTAAGTTTTTCTTCTTCGTTCCTTTTCTCGGTCAGCTGCTTTCTGCTGCTGGCCCTCTGCTATGTGGAGCTGTATGGGAAGGGTCTGTTCCCACTTCTCTTTCTCGTTGCCATCCTAGGTGGAGAGGCACTCTCTTGCTTATCACAAAGGGAGGCTGTAGCTTCTTAAATATATCCTCTGGTAGTAGTGGTAGAGGGAACCTGGTCACTTTTCTTTATATTTTGCTCCTTGCTATCTTATTTAGACGTTTTATTTTTGCTTCTTGACTTTCCTTGATTGGTGGGTTTCTTTTCCTTGATCTCTTCTTCATCAAGTGATGCAGGATCCCGGGGCACATAAAGTTGTTGCCTGATGAGGTCATAATAAGCTCCTGTAAAGGAATCATAATATTAGCTAGGAGCAGAATCATTTATAGAGTAGATTTATAGAGTAGATACGAACCCTTGGCAATTTGTATCTGGAGAGAGAATTTCTGCCATGTCGAGTCCTACCCTGAAAATACTTTTTAACCTGATAGTGATACACGTGATCAGAAGGTTCCCCAGAATCATTTTCTCATTTCCATTTGCTAAGTTGACAGCTACCATCTTCCCATGAATGCTAGATGGCAGATCAAATTTATGTAAGATCTTTCTCACCTGTAAAAGTGCCAAAGGGGGTCAAGGGAGTCAAAGGTCCCAAAGGGAGTCAAGATATGGCCATTAGCATTAGTAAGATAGACGTAAGGCCCTACCACTTCTACAGTCTCATCAGATGGAGTAGGATGACGAACTCTGTTTAGTGTGATTATCTTGTGGTCCCCATCCTGGTATGTTACTCCAGACCATAGCTCTCGGACTCTGGAAGGGAAGCTCTTCTCTGAGAATGAGGCAGCTTTCTGCTTTTACTCTTTTGACATCCCAAGCATTGATTCTTGTTCTTCTTTCTTCCTCCTGGGTTTAGGTCTCTATCAGCTGTCCTTGAGGACTGGTTGAGTTGTTTTCTGATGATGCTGGTATGGATGTTTACCGAGGCTGGATGTTGGTTATTAATTATTGCTTGGCCACTCCCCTTGGGCCTTTATAGAGAGGATATGGAGGTTAATGACCACTAGTGGTTTCCTCACACCATTATGTTACCAAAAATCCAAGCTTGGTACGTCTTTGAAAATGACCTCTTTGTTATGGAGCAGAGTTCCCTGGTAGACCTCTGTGCACCCAATGGCACATTCCAAGAGTGAAAGCTCAAGGCACATAGCCATAGTCACAGTCTGTGCCACACGCCTTCAGCTGCAATTCCATTCCATGCATAACAGGAGTCCACGAGGTGCTTTTTAATTTTTTAAACATTTTCAGGTACCTCACTTAAAAGAGCAAGTTTGCTGGGTTTTTCTTTGCTTTGGACCAGCCTTACACTATTGATCCAGAAGGTCCTGTTGGGCATCTTGGGTGATATTATTGTTTAAATACGAAGCCCCCTCCTGATTCATGTACTGAGTCTTGATCTTCCAAATAGCAATATTAGGAGGTGGGGCACAGAGAAGGGATTGGATAATGAGGGTGGACGATCAGGGAATGGAGCCAACTTGGAGGAAGTACATTGCCGAGTGTGCCTTTGAAGAGGATCTCTTCCCGGGCTTTTTCCTTTCACTCTGTTTCCATGGCAATGAAGTGAGCAGTTTTCCTTTGCTGTCTCCTTTGCCTGGGCAAGGACTTAAAATTATGAACCATGGGCCAAAACTTCTGAGACAATGAACCAACATAAGTTTGTGTGTATTTTGTTCACAGCAGGGAAAAGCTGATTAATACAGGTGGTTTTGTCCTTTGAAAAGGTTTTCTGTGATAATTGCCAAATATCTGGTTTCCTGAGAGGCTACGATACATATCACAGTATTTCATGCTGCTGTGATCAGTGTCTTAGCAGCAAAGATCAAATTCTTCAAACGGACCAGCATTTCAACTCTGTTATTCATCTCTAGAAAGTTGTGAATTGTCTTTCTTATGTTTATTTTTTTATTTTTTTATTTTAAAAACATAAAAGTACAAAAACATATTGACAAACAGACACCAATTATCATAAAAAATAGTACAATCACAACTAATCTATAGACAAGGTGATATGGTCTCAACAGTGGTTATTGCTTTATCCATTGATATCTTCAAATAGTAAATGTATGAACCCATATACAGACATGCAAATTTAGTCAGAAAATTAATCCTCTCAACAACAGAAAAAACACAAAAACCAAAATCCAAAGACAAGAAACAAAACAGGCAAACAACAACAGCAACAACATCAACAACAACAAAAAAACACCACTAGTTGCTGCTTTACATATTGATATCTTCGAAGTGTGTGTTCAGGATAACACATACAGACATACAAGATTAATCAAATA
>PVLD010033845.1:0-13250 GCA_004027595.1 Dinomys branickii | reverse complement strand
GGTAGGGGCGGAACGTGGAGGTGGGGCAGGGCTCTTAGGGAAAACTCTAGGCCGGAGGCGGGGCCTGGGGGCGGGGCGGGGCCGTTAAGGGAAAACTCCAGGCCGGAGGCGGGGCCTGGGGGCGGGAACTGAGGGCGGGGCGGGGGCGGCAGCCCCCGGCGCGGGGAGGAGCTGACAGGGCAGCCGCGGATTTACCCCCCTCCGCGCTTTCTCGGAACGTGACTGAGCTGCCGCAGCCGGCGCGGGGCTGTGTTGTGCTGAGGGGGCTGGGGGCGGGAAATGACGGTGATTTCCTCGCTGCTCAGCTCTCGGCGAGCTCCGACTCCCTTCTCTCTCCTCGCGGCCCCGGGGCTGCAGACGAGGCAGGTGAGCTAGGCCCCCAGGGGCGGACTTGCCCATCCCGTCTCGGCCCGACGGGCATCCGTGCCCCTGCCCTCGGGTCCGGCAGGTGAGCAGCGCCCGCGCCCCGCACCCCGTGCCCCGCGCCCCGCGCCGCAGCCCTCTCTACCCGCAGCGCCCGCCTTCGGGACGCCGGGACCACCTGGGAGGCTCAGCCCGCGGGGCTGGGGCTGTCACTCCAGGGCAGCGCCTCGCTGCACGTGCCTCCACCCTGTCATCGCCCAGCCCTTCGTTTCACCCCAAGGCGGCCTCTGTGTCTGCCCCTCGCGAGGGTTTCTGCTCTGGTACCTGGAGCCTTGCGTGCAATCTCCCCCGGCCCCTTTCTGGAGCCTGTGAATTACGGTGACGCTGTGTCTCCGGTGCCCGAGAAGCAGAGCAGACCCTATTCCCGTACCCCAGGCTGCCTTTCCCACTAACTGGGCTGCCTTCCCGAGCGTCAGGTGGCAGCCGCGCTCCCGGCGATCCATTTCTTTAGTGGCCCGCGGACGATCAGTCTGCGCCTGCTATGGACAAGGAAAGAAGGCAGTGCTCAGCGCTCCCCCCACGGGTCTCTGGGGGGACACAAGGTCCCCTGCACATAGGTGGAAGTGGATGTTGACGTAGAAGGCTGAGTGCTTTCATAGTGCCACGCGAGAAATGAGAAAAAGGATGATGCTTTGAGAAATGGACAATCTTAAGAGTTTCACACTTTTTAAAGTTTCCATCCTCCCATTTTCACTTACTAACAGCAGTTGTTTACATTTTCAGTTATTTGTTGATGTGATCTGAGCCCAATGTGAAGTGGCCAGATGTGGTTTGTATAGTATCATTTCTCCGGTCTGCACCGGAGAACGGTTTTTTACTGTGATGGGTCAAATTGTTTGTTCTGTAAGACGCCTTGTTTTTAAAGATGACATGATTGGATGTAATTTTTTTTAAACTTCCCTGCTGTGGTTCCTGTTCATTTGAAAATATGCTTTAGGAAGCATATTTTCTTTGCGTTTAAAATAGACTAGTATGAGATAAAACTTGTAAGTCGTTTTGATGACTTTGACTTTCCTTCTCTTAGCAGTTGTTTCTTTTATATACTGAAAAACACTAAAAAAATACTTATAATTTGCAATTAATTGAAAGTTAAACTGGGACATTACCACAGCTATTTGCCTATCACCTGGAGAAAAGAGCTCTCCCTTCTGTTAAGTATTTTAGGGCCAACTAAGTTAAGATCTACTTCTGTTGTGTTATAAAACAGACATTGTTAACTTTGTAGCACCTCTTGTCTATTTGAGTGGGAAGAAAATGGATTTTATTTACTCCGTTACCATTCTTATCATTATTAGAGCTACAACTTCTAATAGCAATTGCTGCTGTTTCTTGAAGGTGTATTTGTGATATACTATGCATATTTTTTCCACAGCCTTTCTGTGAGGAAATTTTTGTTGTTTTGCAGTATTGGGTGGTTGAATCCCTGGATTTTTGTTTTGTTTTGGTTTTTTGAGACAGGGTCTCACTATAAAGTACAGGCTGGCCTTGAACTAAGTAGATAGCCCAGACTGGCCTTGAACTCAGTATATAGCCCAGGCTGACCTTGAACTCACCGTGATCCTCCTGTCTGACTGCTAGGGCATGCACCACCATGCTACCTTACCCTGTTTTTGTTTTTGTTTGAGATAGGATCTCCCTCAGCCTCTAAATTGCCCTGGCTAGTGTAAGGAGGTTTCTATTCTAATTTTATGGCTGAGGAAACAGGACAATAAATTAACCCAAGGAGCTGATAAGTATTAAGACCTAAATCTGTTATTCTCTTCACTGATTTAGTGCTAATTTAATGAAAACTGCTGGTTAAAAAACCATCAAAGGGTAGACTAGTTCATTACCTTTTTTTTTTCTTTCTGGAGACAGGATCTCACTATACAGTCCAGGCTGGCCTCCAACTCACAGTGATCCTGCCTCAGCCTCCCTCGTGCAGTGATTACAGGTATGTGCCACTATGCCCAGCTTACACCTACTTCTTTACAACTGCCTTTCCAAGGCCACATTTCATAAGGGCTCCAAATGTTTAATACCTGGGCTGGAGATATAGCTCAGTGGAATAAACACCTGCCTGGCAAGTGCAAGGTCCTGAGTTTGATCCCCAGTATTGCAAAAAAAAAATGTTTAACACCTTTTTAATCGTTAACAGCTCCTTCAAGTATAGGTATTAGTACCAACCAATACCTTTCCCAGGATATAATTTGATGCTTATTTGGTAAGCTTCAGGTATATGAGTATTGTAGGTTTTGTTTACAGTAACCACTGCAATCTAATTCTGGTAGAAAAATATTTGACCTACTCCAGATTACTTGTAAGGTTTTTAAGTGGTCAGGTTTACATCAGGGTAGCATAGTGAAGACTTACATGCCTCCCTGTACCAGTCAGTGACCTGTAACCAGCCACTAGATGTGGGTGTTTCGAGAATTTAACCAGGGCATTGTGGATTTCAGGAAATACGAGCTTTTTGCTTTCTACCTTACATAAAACCACATAGATGGTAAACTGAGAATAATCACTAAGAAATTGGCGATTGTTACATGTGAATTTTAAGTTACTAATAAAAGTTGATTAGTTTCAGAATTGCTCAAACCTCACATTCATTACATCTCTGGCAATGAGAAGGGAATCTTATAATTTTTGTCATCATTAACATACAGAATTTATTCCTTGGTTTAGCTTTTTCTGAACATCAGTACATTTTACAGCATATTTTATGGTCTTTAACAATCAGTGAACCTCTTTAGAACATTTTAGGGCACATTTTCTGCTCTTCAGCCTGTTGCTGTACCAAAAAATTTAGAATATCATTCAGGAACAAAAAATTATCCATGAACTAGAAAATGCCTGAAAGGAAACATTCATTCATGAAAGGATAGAGGGTTTATTTAAGTGTAAGTTATTACTTACGTGATTCATTAAAATTTTTTTCAGTGCCTCTCTGTGCTAAATATAATGCTAGATGTTAGGGACACAACAGTAAGCACAAACATACATGACGGATGCTTCTGTGACATTTTAAGGCTAATGGTGGAGACAGATATAAATCAAATGGTCACTGTAGTGCATAGTATAATTACAAATTGAGAAATAGTGGCCATTTTGGTTCTATTTGAGCCTGACTAAGGGATTTGAGAAGCCATACATGATAAAATGACTGAACTATGTGGTTAAGGGGATGAGTAGTTATTAATTGTATAGAGTGGCAGATAGGTGGGTAGGAAAATTTTAGAGTGGGCTGCTTGTGTAAAGTCCCTGTGGCTATCAGGCCACTGTGTGTGCTGGTCTGAAAGCAGCTAAGAGTAGGTTGGTGAAATGCCACTGTGCTGTCTTCTTCAAACTACTGACCAGGGATATAGCTCAGTGGCACAAGCACCTGCCTGGCAAGTGCAAGGTCCTGAGTTTGATTCCTGGTACCAAAAAAAAAAATCAAACTACTAAAAATTGCATTTAGCTTTGGTTAAGTGATCGCTGTGTGCCGATGTAATTCTAAGGACTTTACTTGAATAACCTAAAGTTTCTATGAGGTAAGTACCATTATTTTCATTTCATAGATGAAGCAAAGCATAGAAAAGTTAGTTATATCAAATTTAGTAAGTGATACTCTACTATATTTTTCCTTATACTCAAGTATGATCATAGGCTGGAAGGGATCCCATTTCTAGAGTGACTCTGATGTATTCTGAGGATATTGCTCCAGAAAATCTAGATGCAGTAGTTATTCAGCAGAGACTTTGTGGGCCCCATGCTCTTATCCACTAGACAGAGCTTAATTGTGGACCACTGGAGAGAACCACAGGGCATCACTGGCCATAATATTTCTGGATCTTATTTTACCCACATCTTATATTGAATGTAGAATAGCAACACAAATACCTTAAGCTGGCCTATCCTTGAGAATAAAGAGATTATGGTTAGCAAGCCCCCTACTGTTTTTTTCCATTATATTTTCCCCTGGTGATAGCTGAAGAAAGTATCTTTGGTTGGCCATTGAATAAGTAAGTCTAGATTTGCAGTGTTTCAACTAGAACTCCTTTCACTGTCACAGACTTTCTTCTTTTCTTTCTAGAGATCCAGTTGGAGTTGAAAAGGGAGGAAATGGATTCCTTTTCTAACTCACCTGCAGAGAACTCAACCATTACATCCAATATGTCTGAGACTTTGTCCACAACAGTATCACATGGATTTAATTCCACCCAGGACTCACCTTCAATGTCAATAACAAGGCTTTTTCCAGCCTTATTAGAATGCTTTGGCATAGTCCTTTGTGGCTACATAGCAGGAAGGGCCAATGTCATAACATCGACACAGGCCAAAGGACTGGGAAATTTTGTCTCCAGATTTGCACTTCCAGCTCTGTTATTCAAAAACATGGTGGTACTTAATTTCTCCAATGTGGATTGGGCTTTCCTGTACAGCATCTTAATTGGCAAAGCTTCTGTATTTTTTATTGTCTGTGTACTAACCTTATTGGTCGCCAGTCCTGATAGTCGATTTAGCAAAGCTGGACTATTCCCTATTTTTGCTACTCAAAGTAATGATTTTGCATTGGGATACCCTATAGG
The DNA here is from genome assembly GCA_004027595.1 of Dinomys branickii. Lineage (NCBI taxonomy): Eukaryota > Metazoa > Chordata > Mammalia > Rodentia > Dinomyidae > Dinomys > Dinomys branickii. The sequence goes on along the minus strand of PVLD010033845.1, from coordinate 8,277 downwards.
TAAGTTATTTCCTACTGTTCTTATTTTAAAAATTGAAGTGTTTAAAGAAGTAACAAATACAAGCTTTTATTTAAGTATTTCTTAGTGGCAGATTATTATGCTTATAAAAAACCTTTCATCTGTGTTTTTCTTAAATAAATCTTCAACGTCAGAGTTTAGGAATCCTTCACATATCTATCAAGTGGCCATAGCCTAGTTACCTTTGTGAAGTCTTGCAAAAAGTATTTTATTTCTTCTCAATCACATATGAAAGAAATTTAATTTTCAGAAGGATCAGATTTTTATTTAAATTATGTAAAAAAGTACAAGCTATGTTATATAAAAATAGTCATTATTAAATGTTAGCAATGGGACTTTATGAGTGATTTTTTCTCTCCTTTATTTTCCTTACCATCTAGAATATGTATTATTTTACATTAAAAATTGTTTCTGAGCTTGTTATTCAAACTTTCAATGTATTTTGAACTTCAATTCTTAAGAACAAAATTGGTAAAGGCATTTTGCCTTTCCAGCTCTGTAAGCAGCCATTTATGTTTATGCCTGCGCTTGTTTTCCTGATAAAACAGTAAATATACAAACTTAGGATGTTGGGATATCTCGAAACTTATTTTTCCTAATATTTTTCACTGAGAAAGTGTATACTAGTAACTTTTTAAAATCATTTTAAAATTAAAGTTATGAACATTTTGATCATGTATCAATGTGACCAGCTGACTACTGTGGGTTTATTTATTCATCACTCATTCATTCATTCACTCCTAGGGAATTGTTACATGCTAGTGAATGTGGCAGCTGCTGCAAATAGACCCATGAATGAAGTTCTTGAACATACGAATTAACACAGTAATGGGAAAGAAGTAATAGTATTAAAATCATACCAGGTGGTAACAAGAGCCATGCAAACAAATATTGTAGAGGAGCAGGAGTGAGGAAATGCTATTTGAGGGAGGGTGGTCAGTTAAGACTTCTCTGATTATATATCTTCTGAGCAGAGGCTGGAATGTTGAGGTATATGATTGAAAATCTATCATTAACTTTCAAGTTTCTTTTCCAGTAGTTTTAACCTGTCCTCCCACTCCCAACTTATTTCACCGCTGACATCAAAAAGATTCTAGCAAAGTAGACTTTTCATCTTTTCCCACCTTTGACTTTCCTCTATCTTGCTTACCAGAACAGAAAAATACCAAAGAAATCAAGTAACTATGAGTAAAGCAAAAAGCTTAAAGAGAGACAAAAACTAAGCTCTTAGATAACTGAACTATAAATAATAAGAATTAAGGTTACTAAGGTTACTTAATTTTAAAATGGAATAAAGATGCTTGGAGGTGAAAGAGCAAGAATTTAATGTATTTGTCCATTTCCTCAGGAAAATTAATAATGTGTGGTTAATGTATTTGTGACATAAGGGCTATAGGAGTGAGTTAGAACCATAATCGTAAATACTCTATAGATACTGCTATCTCATCAGACGTGAATTAGAAGTATAGAGTTTCATGCTATCATTCATCAGTAAGTTTGTATGCTAAATAGAACCAACATTTGTAACTTTATGGCTTACAGAGTAGTTTCTTACACTTATTTGAATAGGGCAGGATCATTATTCTCGGGCTGGGGATATAGCTCAGCAGTACAAGTGCCTTCCTGGTAAGCATAAGGTTGTAAGTTTGATTCCCATTACCAGAAAAAACCAAGGATCTTTATTCTCATTTTCCAATAGCAGATAGGCTTACATTTACCCCAGGTCACACAGGTAACAGGTGACTGAGATGGAAATCTAGATTTTCCAGTTCTAAATCCTAAGCACTTTTATGCCACACAGTTATATAACATGGCGAATTAATCTTAGATCAGTCAGTCCTTATAATAGTTTCACACAGAATCAAAATTTTTGTCCTTATAATATTCTAAAAATATTCCATAAAATAATCAATAGTAGGGGGAAAATCCTATTAGATTCGTTAATTTTCATCATAAGGTAGAGTTTCCAAATAAAAAATACAATCAGCCATTTTCATCACCACTATTTTTATGTCCAATAGGAAGGCATTGAATCTGGTAATAATCATGTTCCTAGCAGTAGACTCAAATATCCCGAATGAGTATGTTTGCCAATTTTGAGTCATAATTTTTTTGTCTTTTTCACAGATAATAACTCTTGTAATATTAGGTTACAGACTGCAGCTTCACTAAAAATCAGTAATATAGGCAGCTTTCTCATACGCCTGCAGATTGAAAGGTCTGGCACAGAACTGCATGGTTGTGTGGCTGCTCCCTGGTGAGGTTATTTATTGTTGCAGTCTGTGCCCATCTGCCTCCTGGCCTTGTGCAGAGTGAACAGAAAGACTGTCTCCCAAGGGAACCCTCTTCTGTTTGTTTTGCAGCCCTTCCCAGAAATTACCATTCTCTTGTTCACAGAGGAGCTTCGTTGTGGATTATAAGAAGTATTCTTTTTAAGATAGGATTTGTTTTATATCTGTCAACTTACAAGTGACTCAGGAAATGCTGGCAAGGAGAAGGTAGATATTTTAATAAAGAAAAGGACCGTCATGTTTCTTCGGTATAGTGTGGCAATTATGATCTATAAAATTACATTAAAATGATTCATCTTTACTCAAGTGACAGAACGGTGCACTATTACAGCAGACTAAAACAAAGATTACTATTTTTAAGAACACTTCTTTTCAAATGTACTTTAAAAATGCAAGTGCAAAAAGAAACCAAGAATTACCTAGCTGGAATGTTGATTTCAGCAAATCAGAATGGTTCCCTGCCTCTGTCATTAAAAGATACTAATAGGGCATAGTTAGTCCTATAATTTATTCTTCAAACAATGCTGATAGCATAAGTACCCTGACTAATCATAATTAAGCTCTAGTGCTTGAGCTGTAAACAGAAAGGAAATGAAGCATTTAACTATATGCCATTAAATAATAGAATCATCTTATCAGGGTCTTTGTGTTATTTGCTAGAGATTGAAACCCTGCAGGAATCAAAATAGGAGCCACAGTGGGTGGCTAATTTTATCTCTTAGTTCTCCAGAGCTATATAACTCCTCATAATGGGGTTCCCCCTCCCTCCAAGAACCTTATTTATAAGCATTAATTAATTAGAACTTAATAGTCGGTATAATGATTATAAATCTAATTTTAGTTACTGTAGGTCACTGTATTCATATGTATTTTCCTTTTAGAGTTGAAATCTTTCAAAACAAAAAAAGAGAAATCTTTCAATTTATAACAAAAGAAAAGCACTGCCAATTTATAAAGATGTAATGTTAAGTAATTATGCAAATGAATAGCAGAAAGAGACTAAAATTCCCATGTTGAGCCCTATTCTAGTAGTTTAACAAGTATTTATTTAATCACAATTATTAGCTCTCCCACTAGAGTATACTTCTTTTGCCTTTATGCATTTGCTCTATTGAGTTAAAAGACCCCAGTTCTAATCTGCTTTATAAATATTCAGAATATGCAAGAAGTTTAAAAAGATACAATTTTCACCTGGCATGGTGGTGCATGCCTGTAATCCTAGCAGTCAGGCGGCTGAGATGACAGAACGACTGTTGTGAGTTCAAGACCAGCCTGGACTACAAAGTGAGCTCAAAGTCAGCCTGAACTGCAGAGTGAGACTTGTCTCAAAAAGACAAAAAAAAAAGGTACAATTTTCTGTTAGGAAGAATAAGTTCAAAAGATCTATTCTACGACATGGTGACTACAGTTAACAGTGTATTTATTGTATTCTTTTTTTTGAGACAGAGTCACTATATCTGTATTGTATTCTTGAAAATGACTAAGTAAGAGTAGATTGTAAGTATTCTCATCATAAAAAAATGTGAGGAAATACATATGTGGATTAGCTTAATTTGGCCATTCTATACTATGTAGATATTTCAAAATGCATGTACATGATAAATATATATAATTTTGTCAATTAAATGTAAATTAATAATAAAAGCAAAGAAGTTAAAATGGATCTTAAAAACTAATTGATAGTTAGATATCAATTTCTATGTGTTACAAAATATAGTTTCACTACAACCGAAACCATTGGCATTCACTGATGTGTTAGTTAATTCCATTCAGCAAGTATTACAGATTCGTTTAGCACTGTGCTTGGGACTGGTTATAAAATGATGCCTTCAAGGAACTTAGGGTTTGTCGAGGTGGCACTAATTTGGAACAAAGTACTGTCGCAGTTCATAGAAATACTATGAAAGATTGGCCTTAAAGAGCAGGCAAGATTCAGGTAAGAAAGGAAAGATTTCAAGGTGTTACAAGGTAATGATGTGGTCAGCGTGTAGAGCTAGTAATTATGTCGATGTAACTATATTAAGCTGGCTGATGGAACCTTTGCATCATGGAAAAGTGAGAGATGATTTGGATAAACAAGAGACCAGTTCTTGAGATCAGACTGTGTGCGCCAATAAACAGATTTTATAGCTACTCCTGTGGGCGGTAAGAACTGAGAGAAAAGGGTAACATTTGATTTTTTAATTTTTTGTACTTATTGTTATGATTTATTAGCAGTAACAAAGTGGAAGAAGGGAATAGTTGAGAAAACTCAAAAAATATGCTAGTAAATATATTAAGTAATCTACTTTTGAGACTTTTAACTACTAATAGAAATCAAGAGGAAAGAATTCACAAGAACCTGCAAAAGAAGAAAGTAGGTAGACCAGTTCATTCCCTTTATCTGCTTGAAATAGGTTCCCAGGCCTCTTAATAGAACCCTGAAGCCACTGCTAGTACTGGACACTGCATATGCTGTTTTATCTTTACATACTGAAGATAAAGTTTAGTTTATAAATTAGGCACAATAAGATATCAACATCAATAACATAAAATAGAATAACAGTGTACTGTAGTAAAAGTTATGTACATGTTTTTCCTTTTCTTTCAAAATATCATTTTACTATATTCACTCTTGTGACTGCCTTTGGGTAACTGACCCTGTAGAAAACTAAAACACAAGATAAGGTTGTATACTGTATTTGATGACTGACCAGCCATAGGTAATAAAAGCTGTTGCTCAAATTTGCATTAAGCTCTTAATTTAATTTTAATTTTTATCTATCTTTTGTCTGTATCTGTGTATTATTTGTCTACCTATTTTACAGTACTAAAAATTGAACCCAGGGACTTTTACCACAGAGCTACATCCTCAGGGTTTTTTTTTTTTTTTTTTAGATAGAGTCTTGCTAAGTTACCTAGGCAGGACTCAGATTTGCAATCCTCCTGCCTCAGCTTCCGTCAGTGCTGGGATTACAGGCATATGCCACCATGCCAGACCCTTAAGTTCTTAAAAAAATCAGAACTCTTTATGTTGTGATTACCAATGTGCTAGGAAAGTAAATTTCCAGAAAAAGAAGTTAAAAGAGGAGGCTTTGGGTAGGTTATGGAAGTATAGTTGTAAATTGTCAAAGGGAACACCTTTGCACTATATTGTGACTGCTATATCAAATGTCTTAATACTCTAGTAATCAGATTAAAAACTCAAGACATTTCCAAAATCTCCTTGTTATATTCTATTTAAAAATTGAGTGCTGGTCAGGTATGGACACCTTTCTCTTCAAGATGAATTATCTAGTAAAAAGTGTAGCTATATAGGGATATCAAAAGTGCTTTGTTTCACTTAGAATGTGAAACCTTATGAAACATGAAAGAAAACCAGGAAGAATTATAAAGCTAGGCTATCTAATTTAGAAATCTGAAAGGGATTTATGAAATTTTATGTAATCAAGTGTTTTAACCTGTCATTTGGAGATATTATAGACCTCCGTATATGCTTGGTTGGAAAAAAAAAGGGAATTAAATCTTCTTTAAAGTAGGTTTTAACTGAGATCAAGGTGAACTTCTAAAGGTTATATAATCCACTTACATAACTTTAGTTAACAGTCATTGTGCACAACATTAACTGAATTTAACATATCCTGAGTAGGTAAACAAATATATTTTCCTGTGTCACTCTATCTTAATGTAAATTGAGAAACCTAATCATTACATTTTTTCATAAGATCGCATCTCTCCTTGTGATTGTAGCTGTTCACTTTCTATCTTTCCAAACTTCAAGTTAAGTACTTTAGATTGGATTATACGGGAACTCATTGCCCAAAATATGCGTGGAAACTTGAGTTGTTAAATCCCCCTCTGTAGGTTACCCTGATCAAACACAGACCAGGCTGCCAGCCCGTACCTCCTCCAGGTAACTGCCAGCAGTCTGAGCCAACCTATTTACCTTCTTCCTAGGAAATGTCTTATGCAGTGATTCCATCCTAGAGTCATGTATATTCTGAGACACAAAAAAATCTCTTAAGCCACCCACAAATCACAGGACATATACTTCATGTTAGACCATTTCTCAGATACTTAACACAGCCCTCTTTTTTTCTTGAGCATTTCTTTCTGGCAACATGGGAAATAATTAGTTTGTACATATTTTGTTTTGAGACAGGATCTTACTGTGTCATTCAGGGTGACCTTGAACTCACTATGTAGCCTAGCCTAGCCTGGCCTCAATGTGACTCTCCTGCCTCAGCCTCTCAAGTGCTAGGATGATAGGTTTGCACCACCATGTCTGGCTTAGTTTGTACTTGGGAACTTGGTATATGAGAAAGAAAATGAGGCTTCTGTTTTCCCAAGGAGGTGTATTTGGTTTTTGTTGGTTTTCTTTTTTTTGCTTTTTATTTCATTGGTACATTTTAAATGTACATCATGATAACATTCATCATTAGGAGTTTGTGCCAGTACCTGGTTTCTTTTCTCCCCCTTCCCCTCCCCTCCCTTCAACCCCTCTTCCTTTCTTTATCTATAAAAGGTTTGTTTCCTTTGTTTCTTCTACTCATTTTTTCTTGTCTAAGAAGTTGTATTTTAATTTGCATTAGTTAAGTATACATTAATGAGATTCCACTCTATTCCCCTCCCAAGCGTTTTCTGGATCCCAACTTTCTATGCCCGTTTATTTGGCAACCTTTTTAGTCTTCCCTGAATGTATCTGCTCCCCATCAGCCCTGTCAGATGGAAGTTACGCGTGTTCCCATACCCTAAATCCTGCATGAGCAGCAGTAGGTAGGACTGCAATTCTTGTCCTCCTATCCCCCTTGTTCCCCTGCTAGGCCGTTACTCTCTGCTCTGATTTAAACCACTGTTTTGAAATTCACGGTGTCTGATGAGTCTGCTGCTCCTCATTGCTGTCATCTGGACATTTCCCCTCATTCATCGAAGACTTTAATGTCAAATCTCTTCTCATATTTCTTTCCGATTTTGCCATTCTTTCGTTTGATTTTAGCATCCTCAGGAACTACCCATCAAATTCTCTCTGCCCTCTTGGTTCCTTGGCCTCCTCATTTCCCATGACGTCTTTACTTCCTTTCAGCCATGACTCCTGTGGGCACATCCCGAACCTGATCATCTGGGAGATAGTACATTCAGGACCTCCAGTCTCAGGCCTTCTTACTTCCGGTCATTCATCGTCCGCCTTCGCGGCTTTGCTGTACAGTGTGGGCGCCATTGCCCCAGCGCTCATTCTCGGTTCCTTGTCTCTCCTCTCCCCTCAGTCCTTTGTCATCTGGCTTCTGCCTTACCACTCCCCTGAAGCTGCCTCTCCGTAGGTACAAATGTCTATCTTGCTGCTATTACTACTTAAAAATTTAGGTCATTAGCAGATCTTTTTTTTTCACTTTGGATTGTTCCTTTTAAAAACTTTGCAATTCTGTCATTTTTTAGAGATGACTCTTATCCCTTAGGCAGTAAACATTATTTAGGTTACACATTTTTAAAGTTATTATTATTTTATAAAGTAGATATTTCTACAGTAAATTTTTCTTCCTTGGCCGGGCATGGTGGCACATACCTATAATCCTTGCACTCAGGAGGCTGAGGCAGGAGGATCATTGCAAGTTCAAGACCAACCTGGGCTACAAAGTGAGCTCAAGGCCAGCCTGAACTGAGTAGCGAGACCCTGTCTCAAGAAAGAGGCAAAAATGTATGTATGTATATATGTAGATACATATGTGCAGGAGGGCTAACATGGTTCTACTATTGTATTATATCACTTAATGCTAAGGAATAGTTGATGACAGGTTATTTGATCAATCTTGTATGTCTGTGTGTGTTATCCTGAGCACACACTTTGAAGATATCAATTTGCAAAGCAGCAACTACTGTTGGTTTTCTGATGCTTTGTCTATAATTCAATTCTGATCTTACTATTATTGTACTACTTTGTGCCTCTTTGTTAATGCTTTCCGGTTTCTTTTTTTTTTTTTTTTTTTTTTTTGTT
>PVLD010033844.1:0-13251 GCA_004027595.1 Dinomys branickii | reverse complement strand
GGGGCTGCTTCTTCACTCTCCTCCACAGGAAGCGGGAGAGGACTTTCTCCACAGCCTGCGAAGGTGCATCAAGCACGGGGCGCAGGGCCTGGGGGCAGATGCCAGCTGGCTGCCTGCCTGGAGGGTCTGGACTAAGGAGAGGCTTCCTGTGGCCTTCCAGGGGCGCTCTGGAAACACAGCGCCTCATTTTCTCTGAAAGTGCTGCAGTGGAGCCAGGGCTTCAGCAAGGTGCTCCTGACCTTCCTTCCAGGCAAGGTCTGTTTCCTTCCCTGTGAGTGGTCCTGATCTTCCTGCTCTGTTTTCTTGCCTGCGAGTGGTCCTGCTGCCGCCTGGTGGTGATGAATTCGGCCCTGCTGGCTGAGGAGAATGCCCAGTTTCCCGTTGTGGGTTCATTGGAGGTTATATTAAAGGCGCACGCAAGTGCGTGTGGGTATCTGGGCTTTATTAATGGATGAATTACTGTGTACTCAGTTTTGCCGACTTCACTGGCCTCATCTATGAATCAGAGTAATGATGGCATCAGTTTCTTAGGCTGTTTTACAGAGTCAGTGAATTTCTATTTCTGAAACACCTGGTACACAACACGGCCAAGTATGTTTTTGCAAACAACTTGGTAGGTCAGTCACATTGTCATTTCCATTCAGATGTAGCTGCGTGGATGCTATGCGGTGTGTGTGGCTCAAAGCCAAGCACCTGCACTGAGCTGGGACAGCTACAGCTGAGACTCCAGCACCCAGGGTTTTCACCAACCGCCCTCCCTCCCTTCTGAGGGCCCCGAGAACCTTGGAGGTGGCCCTCTGCATACAGATGGTCTCTCTAAGAAGGTCCCTGCCTGGGCAGAAGAGTCCAAGATGCCAGCTAAACAAGGGTAACAGCAGGAGTCTTGCTTCTAACCAGGACTGTGGGCGGATCACAACCTTTGAGGGGCCAGGACCTTAGAAAGCAAAAATGAGCTGGAACGGTCTCCTCACTGAGGATGGAGGGTCCTTTGTGAGATGTGTGCCCGGCAGTTCTAAAGTACGGACGGACTACGTTGGGTTGGCTGCGAGGTCTGTGCATGAAGAGCCTTCCCAGTAGACCCAGAATAGTTCTGGTCATGTTTTCCAACCAAATGTGCAGAACTATGTGTTTGAAATGTCTCATTTGTATCCTGCAAATATAGTTATGTAGGTAAATCTGTATAAAACTGCAGAAACCTAGGCACTGAGCACGTCAGTGGAGGAGAAATTCTGGGGTCTCCCTCCTAAGTCCCTCCAACTTAGGTCTAGCAGCAGGGACGGCCTGGCTGGGGAAAGGTGTTTTCTCTCTGGCCGTTATCTCCACTCCTTCACAGACCTGTTCACTTGAGTGGCCGGCTCCAGGACTGCACGGAGCACTGTTCTCTGCCGGTGTCTGCAGGAGACTGGTTCCATTGCTCTGTGGACCCCCAAATCTCCAGATGTCAGCTCAGGTCCCTCATATAAAATAGCACTGGACGTATGTGCAACCTGTCTGTATTCACTTACATACTTTTTTTGCAGTATAGGAAACTGAATCTAAGGTTTTTTCACTGAGCTACATCCGCAGTCCTTTTTCATTTTTATTTTTGAGATTCAGAAATACATATATGTTCTTATTTGCATGTATAAACAGACACATACATGATACACATCAAGATTAATGTTGATCACTTTCTTGATATTATACTTTATGACTTCCAGTTTTCAATTTTTAACTACGTTTTGTTTCTTGTTATTAGAAAATAAGTGTTAATTTAAAAACAGAAAGTGTAGATGTGCTGATTTATGAAGTAGTTTTTAATGAGACATTGGTATGTACAAGTATGCATAGATACGCTAGTATCTCAGCATACCCGCCCAGTATCTAGCTAAAACTGCTCAGCATATATGTACCATTTCTTTCAAATCCAATAATCCATACATCAAGTACAGATGACGCAAAATCTCCTTCAGTACTTTCATTTAAGGAACGGAGTCAATCGTACAAAAACGCGACCGCTCTGCCCTCCAGTGGCCGTTCTAGGACTACATGTGTATTTGGTAGCAGCTCTCAAAGGGAGTCTCAGAAACTACAGCTCTACTGTTCTGAAAGGAAAAAAGTAACAATGAAAGGAGATTCATATAAAGCGATCGAGGGGCCTGACTACTAACCGGCACTGGCGACTTGAACTGAAGTCAGCCCACCCCCAAAGTCTGGCCATTTCTTCATCACACTATTTCAATTCAAGGCAGTGCTTTGGTACCTCACAGAGAAACTCTAAATGGAGCGCACACAGCCGTGAGACCCGCCTTCCTCAAAGCGAGTCAGCACAGGGCACGACAAGGAGGAGGGAGGCAGGGGGTGCCCCACAGCCCGCTCTGTCTGCTGTCACTCTACCCCGAGCTGCGGCCTACTACGAGGAGAGATCTGCCACTTTGATAGTTCACTGCTACGTCAGCCTACGTCTGCAATGCCCCACTGATGGCATTAACACAATTCCGGGCTGAAGGGATTTACTGAAGGCAGAAGACCCAGCCCGAGGGTGAGTGGCACCAACTGACAGGCTTGTGGCCTAACTGTAAGGAAAAGGGGCACAAGGAAGGCAGGCTTGGTCTGCTCTCCAGCGGAGCTAGCCTTTGCCTTTGCCTTAGAAGTCTGCCTCCGGCTTTCAGCACAGACTCTTCCTTCAGCCTTACCTCGCAGACCCTTCGGCTCCTGTGACAGACTCAGACAGGACCCTACGGTGAGTGCCAGGCCTGTGACCTCTGACTGGCTCCTCCAGATCTCCAGCTCCTGCACTCCACCACACGGGACTCTGCAAGTGGCCACGGCCCACCTTGTAAACCCTAATGCGTTTATAGACCTTACGTTATGTCTGTTTCTCTAGTGAACCCTGACTGATACAGTGACACCCTAAGACGTGCTCCCCATTCACTATGTCACACAGACATGCACAAAGGGATGGGAGGTGGCAGCGCCACCAGGTTTCCTGAGAAGGGAGAAATGGGCGGTTCCACTAGCACTTGCCTTCTAGTAAGTCCTTGCTTGCTAGCTATAGCTTCCTGCCCTTCTGTTAAACCCATCTCCAACTTCGCTGGCCCTCTGAGTGTGACCTGGGGTCGCTACTTCCTGTGTCCTTCTGCCCTGGCACCATTCTCCTGCTCTGCTCTGTGCTGCTGTGAAGTAAGCAGCTTGCTCCATCGTGCCCTCCCACCGTGAGGCCCCCACCTTGGAGCTCGCAGGCTGCTGACGGAGTCCTCTGAAATCAGGAACCAAACTAAGCCTCCTATACGTTGTGTCAGGTGTGTGTCCCGGTGATGGAAAAGCTAAGGTACCCTCACGCTAAGAAGGGACTTGCTCTCCTCCCTGGGGCCCAACTTCAGGAAATATGGCAGGGCTCATCATGTTACCACTGGCATGTGGGAGCCACTGGCTCCCAGCTCACTTGCTCAGAAAGCCAATATCTCACAAGATTTGGCATGCTCCCAGAGAAATGTGGCCCCCAGTGCGCTGCAGGTGCTTTTTGGCTGGGGAATCTGGATCAACTGCTATGCCAAGATTATCAGTTACACTCAGAACAAAAGCAATTGTGAATTCTGGCCAAGGTGGCAGTCACACAACCATCCGGGACCTGTTGCTGCTCTATTCCATATTGTGTGTTGTACTGCAGTGGAGAAATTGGTGACTCAAGCCCATTTGTGGGTTCAGCCTCTCTTCCTTTGTACCCTAGAAGGGGGCCTGGCTGGGGGACGTTGCTGTGTGGAGGCTCCTGTAGAAGTCACTTGACCACCCCGCCTGACATTTGAAGTGCAAGCCCGGGAGTGTCTGTGAAAGGATCGCTCTGCTTGCTCAAAGACTCTGCTGGAAGACAGTGTTCCATCAGATATCCCTGCCTTCTGATGCTTGCTTTACAATGTTTTGACTTTACTGTGGCATGAAAGTAATAGGTTTTCTGTAGAAATTGCACTTCAAATTTTGGATTTAACCCTTTCCCAGGGCAGCAAAATGTCATCTAATGCTCTCTAGCAAGGCTAGAAGCGCAGCAGCCCCAGGACGCTAAGGGGATTGCGGATGCCGCAGGCCAGCACTGCTGAGCTAGACAGAGTGCTCCAGAGGTCAGGTTGGTGAAATGTATTTTCAGCTCACGAAAGGTGTACAGAGATGTCACCTTATTGCAGGTTAGGAATGTCTGAAGGTCCTGTGCTCTTCCACTGAGCGCACCCCGGCCCCAAGTGTCATCTCCCTGAAGACCCGGTGGGGAATGTTTGAAGTTAGCTTCAAACTCACCCTGAGTTTATCTTCAGATCTTACAAAGAATGACTCATTGGTAGCAGGAAGTTCCTGAGACTAGTATTGTTGATCAGGCCCAGGAAGTGCCAAAGACTGTTTGCCACATGTTTGGGGGCAAATGGCATCAACTACATGCCGCTCTGGGCTTCTCCTGAGTCACCCACAAAAAGTAGCCCATCAGTTCAACGTGTGCGTCTTTCAGTATTAATTTAATTAATTTCTGGGCCTTGGCAGGAATCTTACATTAAAAATTCTACCCAATACAATCACTTCTTTGGAGTTACTTTTTGTTTTTACCTTTTATGATTGTTTTTTGAAGTTAATTTTTTAAAAACAGAGGCTGTAGTATTCTCAAGCACTTCCAGGTGTTTGCACAAGCTTAAATCCCAGCTTAAGGGCCTTGTGCCTTCATCATTTTAATTAAGTATAAGTATAGGGCCATGGCAGACACAACTGTACCTGAAGAGAGTTCGTTTTTCCTAGAGATTTCCTTAAGCGAGACAGCACCTAAAAATTACTGGATAGAGGTATACATTGGTTTACAAGCTGTTAGTTTTCTATCACTGTAACAAATGACTGAGATTAGAAAAAGAAACCAACTTTACGGAGAAAAGGATTTTTGAGGTCACACTTCTGGAGTTTCACGTCCAGGGGCAGCTGGCCCAATTGTGCTGGCCCCATTGTGTTGACCGTGTGAGAAGTCAAGACTTCATGGCTGAAGTGCAGGACAGAGTTAAACAGCTTACCTCATGGCCAGGGAGCAGGAGAGATATAAAAGGAAAAACTGGGCTCCACAGTCTGCTTCGAGAGCACACCGCCAGCGGGTCAGACCCTTCCCACTGGGCCGCAGGGGTGCCACCGTGAGGAGCAGGAGCTGTTGCCACATGAGGCTTCATCAGATGAGCCTCTGGGGACACTTGAGATCCAAACTAGCACCAGGCCTGACTGGAGCGGCCCAGCACACACAGAGGAGCAGCGCCACCGAGGTGCCCCACAGCAGGGTACGGCGTCAGAACACTCACTGTGCGACTGGTTTTCTCCAGGTGTGTGTTGCCATTTCCCCGTCTCTGCTAACTCAGTGAAATGCTGCTAGCTCACAGCTACAGCTCTATCACAGTGAAATTCCTAGCATCGTGAGGAGCAACTGTTGTCACGCTCCAGATGTATTTGACTGAAGAAGAAAACTCATTATCAACTCTGCAGCTCATCGGCAACTTCTGCGCACACAGCACCCGTTAGTGCCGCCGATGGCCCCCTTCTTGCCTCTCTCCAGCTCCCCTGGGGCACGACATTCGGACGGGCGCCGAAAAGGCCACCACTGTCCCTACTGCACAGTCCTTCCAGCGTCCAAGTGTGATGGACTCGACAGGACACTGCTCAGACCTGAGCTCAAATTCTTGCTGCTCCTTTGCTAGCTGTGGGATCCAGGGTCTGCTACAAAGTAAATGCCTCAGAGTTTTGTTCCCTCTGGGTGTTCACAGTCATGCTGTCACCCGTGTGGCAGGCCTGGGGAGGACGGACGCTCCTGTCTGTGCCTGGTAAACGGTGTTCACTAAGGTCTCTCTCCACCACCTGCCTTTCTAGTCTGTTGTTATTTTTTCCCTTTGCAGTCCTGGGGATTGAACCCAGGGCCTCCAACATGTGAGGAAGCATTCCGTCACTGAGCTCTACCCACGGCCCCCAGCTCCTCCGAATTCTACACGGATCTTGATGCCTCATCCCATGGCAGCAGTGACACACTAGACGCCAGCGCTCCTTTACCTTCTAGAAATGAAACTGCATGCTCCGTGTTATACCCTTTAGCTGTGGGGCCTAATGGTGGTCTCGGTGATAACAGTGAGGACCCAAAATACACCTGGGACTACAGGTATTTTTATCTTATAAACAAAACATACTCAGTCCAACAATAATTGTATCAGTAACTGACCCCAACCTCGTGTGACCCCTAGGATGCTTGAAGCCCTCAGCCTCTGCCTCACCCTGACTCAAGGGCCTGAGATCACACATGGTTTCTCCATTCATTTCCTTTTCTAGGACAATGACCAAGAAGGCATTCTCAACTCCAGCACCATCTCCCAGCTTTCTAACGTGCTTCTCTGCCTGAGAGGGCACAGCCCAGGGAAACTGATGCCCATGCCCATGTGTGAGCCCACGGGGAAAGCACACTGATGTTCCATACAAGGAGAGGCAGGGCATGGGGATCTCAGGGCAGTGCATGTGGGACGGGCTCACTTATCCTGGCTCCCGCTTAGGGTGTCAGGAGAAAAGTCAAGTCTGAGACACCGTGTGTCAAAGCGTCCTTGAGCTCCTGTGTTAGAAAACATAGTCTTGAGACATGAAAGCACTGCTATTATTTCCATCATGATTTCTTCTTTGAAATATAAAATGTACTGTGGAAAACTGTAATAAGAGGCATCCCATGAATATCTACTTATATTAAATATACGCTTTTTTAGTTGACTTTACTGGGTTTTCAAAATAATCTTGCAAATCTTTTCTGAAGCCTGCTTAAGCCCACCATGGAAACTTTGAAAAGCCATAAAGGAGCCTTTCTCTTTGTTCAATTTATCGATTTACTAAAGGACAATGAATAATTCAGAGAAAAACTAACTGATGAGTATTTTAAATTTGAAACACTAAAATTCAACCTCAGCATTGAAATGTCCTCAAAATGTGTGAAAGTGGGCTTTTAAAACTTGACAAAATTGTGCAACTGCAACAAAGAGAGTTCTTTTTAGTTTTTAAGAAAGAAATCTTATAAAGTAAATTTTTCCTATATTGCATGATCTGGGTCACTAGTTACTCCAAAAGTGTTCTTGAACGTGAAATAAGAAGTGCAGATAACTGCACCTTTGCTTTCATACAACCCGAGGAAAGAATCTTGCGAGCTTTGGTGCAGAGGTCACAGGGTACACAAGTGCGCACGCAGACACACACAGCTCAGGTTCAAAACCATCTCGGGACCAGTGGGCCTGTAGGTTCTCGGGGCTCGCAGGGGCCCAGTCTGTCCTGCAGGCTCCGGGCCCACCCAGCTCCCAGCCCCCAGCCAGGTGTTTGCTCACCGCATGGTGTAGAGCAGGGTGCCGTCATCCTCCAGGCGCAGGAGCTTGTTGGGAGTGGTCATGTTGTGCGCGATGGACTTCTTCCCGTTGTGGAAGAAGGTGTCGGGGGTCCAGATCTTGCTAGCAAGCAGGTTGTTGAGGGGGAGGCGCTGCATGGGTCCCTTGAACCTCAGCCTCTCATCCTTCCAGCTCTGTCGGAAGAACACGTCGATGGTGTATTCCTAATGCACAGGGAGGCAACGCCTGAGTATGAGGGGTCTGTGTCCACTCTGTGTGTTCTTTTGGAGTGATCCCCTTGGGCTGCCCGGCACCTACCATCTCTGTGTCCGACACCGGGCCAAAGCTGGTGACGTAGATGTCTGTCCGCACCTGAGTGATCCGCTCTGAAACACAGACAGCGGTTGCTCCTTGCATGGGTCACCCATATGCCTTCATCACAGTGTCTCTGTGCTCAGGCCACCAGCCAGCCTGGGCACAGGGACGGCTTGATAAGTTTGGAGGATCTGACCTCATACCCATTGGACCCAAGCTGCTCCAACCATAGCCTACACAAAACACGATCAATTAAGGAAAGAGAGGAGGCTCCTCTTGGTCTGCTGTGCAGGCTCGGGCTGAGTCAGTCCTGGCTGTGGGAAGAGTACCCGTGCTTTAGTTTCCTTCTCTGTAAGTCTGAGACAATAAGCCAGCGCACCATGCTTAAACTTGCCCTCCCACAAAGAGTGGCTTGGAAGAGTTGGACAACTCAGGATGAGTGAGGCTGACGGGGAAGCGTCTCCAGTAAAACTGGAGTCACAGGGCTGGGGATGTGGCTCAGTGACTGGGTGTTTGCTTAGCATGCATAAAGCACTGGGCTGGGTCCAATCCCCAATACCGCCAAAAAACAAAACAGAAACCTGGTGTCCTCTGGGAAAGGACCCTTGAAAACATGTCCTCAGTGCAGTGTAAGAGCAGTGCAGAAGAAAAACTGCTCCTCCTTTATGACATTTTAAATTGCCAGACATTCCTATCGAGGGAGACTGCTATTTCAGTTGAAATTGGTGGAAACGTACAAAAGATGAAAGTGACCAATAACACTGTGAGTGAGGGGGTTTTCATGTTCCTGGGCATTGCCGAGGTGCTGGACCGCTGTGTTCCTACGTGGAGACCATACTCAGAATACGGAGCAGCCTCCACTGAATGGCCTCAAACTACCTGCTGGTGGCACCATGGAATCAGCACTCACCTAGCTTTTTGCCCTGGAGCCTTCCAAGAGACCAGCATCTACTTGTACGTCCGCAGCTATGTGTCTGTCTCTCCCCAGTGAGACGCGCTGCACCCTGGGATGAGGGTGCCTGCTAGGCCGTCTGTTTGTCTCAGGCACCGGCCCGCACAGCTGTCAGGCAGGCTGTCTGAGTGAGAGGTGTCTGCAAGAACTGAAGGAGCTCAACAGACCTCCCCATACTCAGACCCTTCTGTGTGCACATCTGTAATGCTTGGGAGTATTAGGAGGGCACAGTGAGATAGTACTGAGTCACCCGGGTGAGCTTATTTTGCTGAAAGACAGAGAACGGTAATTTGTGCTTTAAAAGAATCTCTTTGTTAAAAATGCAAATACAAGAAAAGAACTACCTCTATTTGTGAAGTAAGTTCAAAGGCACCACATCTAAACTGCACCTGGGAGCTGCATGTAACTCTCAGCACAAAATTAAGCCACACTTGCCTGTGTGATTGAAAGCACCATCTCCTATCAGTTTATTGACCAACTCCCACGAGTGCAGTGGCCTCCCTTGTCTGCACGTTCACCTTCCCCCTTCTCAGTCACTGATCATGAGCAAGGGCTTAAAATAGTCCATGGAAAATGCAAGGGATAAACAGTTCAAACCTGTACCATAGTATAACAAGTTTCTCACTTATGAATATTCGAGTTGTGGTATTTCACAGACAGGAACAGACCTCTCCTTACGAACATTCACAGATGCAAACAAAGCGTGGCGGTAGCTTGCGTGTCTGCCAGACACTGTCACAGTCGTGCCGCTGAGTGCTTAAAAGTAAAAATTATTTCTTCACAGTATTTGTGTGCTTGGTATTTTGTGTTTTACATTATATATTTGTGTCAAAGATGTATAAGGCTCACTTTGCTGGACTTACGAACAAATCCGATTTAGGAACATTCTCCTCCAATGGATCTCCTTTGGCGATTTACTGTAGAGTGTTATAATTATTCTATTTTGTTGTTATTATTAATCTTTCTGTGCCTAATTTATAAATTAGGGCTTATCATAGTTGTATATGTATGAGACAAAATAGCAACCTAGAGTTTGGAACCATGCAGGCTTCGTGCACGGCCCCTGCAGATAGAGGCCGACGACAGGAAATAGCGTGGCTATGGCCACAGTGAAAAGTTAAACGTAACTGATACAAGTGCAAAGAACAATGACATCAAACAATGAACTTCTAAAAAATAATTTGCACAAATACAACACTATCAGGTTAATGTCCTATTATTTCCTAACATAGAGTCCTATCAGCTTTAATCTGCCTCAGACCTGGCTCCTCTATAAATGAACCAGGATCGACGTGAAGACTATGTGGGAGTCGGTAGGGACAGGTTAGGGAGCCCACTTTTCCCGGGCTTTCTGCAACGGGAAGATGATGCTAAAAGATGCGGGGCTCATGGTGAGAACTGAGCAGCCAGCAAGACTGTGTCCTGGCAGCACAACCCTGTAGGCGATTCTGAACCACAGCATCCGCCAGCTGCAGCCTGAGGTGCGGCTCTCCCTGACTCCCAGCTCTCCTAGCGAGGGAGACGCACTCACCTCCCAGCCCCGGCCGCAGTCTGTTGTCATAGCCGTCCAGGAGCCCATCCAGGATCCTGGTGAATATAGTGATATTGTCGTTGGTCTCATCTTTTACAGAACTAGTTGGCATTTGTGACAAGCTTTTGGAAGGAGAAAGAAAAGGAAGAGTTAAAACTTGTACTGCTTTCTTACAAATTCCTCCCAGGATAGCAAACTGGGCAGCGCAAAGTGACTCATTTGGGAGGGAGGGCGTTGGGCAAGAAATCCTCCCCAGCTGCCAGGTTACTGTTTGCCTCCATAGCCTTAGTGCTTGAATGGCCTCAGCTCTGCTCCAGGCAAGATGTCCACCAACCTACCTCAAAGTTTCCCACTCAAAATCTGACCATCTTAAAATCCATCACTCCCTGATTCTGAGGGGCTGTCTATTATGAATGTTTTCATAGTTTCAAAACAAGTTAGCCACAGCATGTGGACTAGTAGAGTCTAATCCACTCCCAGGAGATTTCAGGAAAACCTAATCAGCATGTCATTAAGGACCCACCTGCAGTGGGGCTGGAGTGTGAAGGGAAATCGTGGCAAACTTTACCTAACTTAGAAGCAAGGAAGGTCACATGCTCAAATCTTATTGTACTCTTAGGTGGACTGGAAGCACCTGTGCCATGAGCGATATGCCAGGAATAGATGATCAGAAATTATTAGATCTGCAACATGTATTTGGGCCCTGACACCCTTCTCTGGCAGCTGATGACCACATTCTGTGTGACCCAACATATCACAGTCACAGCAAAAACAAAACCCTGGAAGAGCAACTGAAAGTTTAGGAAAGAAACCAGAAGAATATTCTGGGCTTATTCAATAAAGCAAAGTTATGCAGGCTACAAAGGCTTGTAGAGGGAGCAGCTGGAAACCAGACTTAATGTGTTTAGATGCACTCAACGAAAAGGACCAAGTTTCAACCACTGGGCAGAGCAGGCACACACTGCTTCTCACCTCGACATCAGCACTGAGCAGATCAGAACAAACCAAAGTCCATTTATGGAAATCTGCAAGCCCAGAAGGCAGTAACATATCTGAGGAGCACAAACCCTACCTCAGGTTCTTACAGATGCTCTCACTGGCTCTTGACCCACAAACTGGGCTCGGCTTCAAAGACTCTGGCAAGACTTACTGAACAGAAAGCCGACCGTGGCTTCCAGGAAAGTCAACTCTTTGGCCACTTGAAAAGGACATATGACTCTTGGAACCTTCTTGAACTGCCTGGCTGTGAGGTCCAGATCTGCTTAAGTACTTTCTCTCCAACACAGTGGACGACATTAGAGCTGAGTGCGGCTGTCCATCCAACCACCAAGGGAGGCTGAGGTCAGGATCAGTGTGTGCCTGCTCCACCCAGTTCTTGAAAATTGGCCACTTTCATTGATTGCATCTAAACACATCAATTCTGTGCTGGCCTAAAGCTATTGCCTTTTGAGTGAGAAGGTATAAAGTTCTTCTGATCTAATTTCACACTGCCATTAAAATGCATATAGTGGAAACTCTAACAGGCTGAAATTCAGTACTGAATTCAGCACCTACAGACATACGATTTTCCTCTGTGACTTAATATTTAAATATTAATTTCCCTTTTTGTTTCACACTTCAGAAAGAAAAAGAACTAAACCTCACACAGTCTTGAAATCATCTAGAGCCACATAAGAGAGAACATTGAGTTTGTGCTTCTTCAGTTGCATAATGATTGGGTAAACCAAGTATGGCTTCAGGTAGTGTTCACAATGGCTGTCAGTTTCACTATTCAGTTTGAGGCGATATCCATGAGCCTCATTTTTGGCAAGTCCTTGTTGCCTCTAACTTACAAATGGAGATGAGAAAATATGGACTAGTAAAAGAAGCAGAGTAGTCCTTTATCCATGGTTTTATTTTCTGGTGTTTCAGTTATCTGATATCAACTGCTCTCCAAAAATATTAAATGGAAAATTCTAGAAATAAATGATTTACATGGCTTACATTTTGTGCTTTTATGTGTAGTGTGATGAAATCTTACACAGACCTGTCCACAGGATATGAGCCACCCCTCTGTCCAGTGTATCCACACTGTATACACTACCTGTCTATGAGTCACTCTGTATCCTCAGTTATTGGATAAGGGAACATGGATCACATGCTGTCTTCAAGTAACTTTATTTTACTGAATAGTCTGCCCCCAAGTGCAAGAGTAGCAATGCTGAAATTTTCATAGTCTATGCCTATAATTTTTCTGCTTTATTACTGTGATTAATAGTCTCTTGGTAGGAGTTCTTAAGTACTGGAGTGCTTATGATGACAGATGGGGGAATAAATGAAGCTTTGTCTGTACTGACAGTTGTTGCCATGGATTGTATCACTGTCTGAGCTCCATCCCACGTCAGATCAGCAGGCCATGGGATTCTTATAGGAGCATGAACCCTGCTATGAACTGCCCATGTGAAAGCTCTGGGTTGTGCACTCCTTATGAGAATCTACTGCCTGGTGATCTGAGGTGGAGGTGAGGCAGTGATGTTAGCCCTGGGGAGCAGCCACAAATGCAGGTTAACATTAACAGAGAAGTTTAGTTGCAGTAACCATAATAAAACAATTGCTTGCAGGCTCATATCAGAATTTTACCAGTGAGTGACAAGTGACAGTTAAGCTACATCTGGTGGAAGGCTGCTTTAGAGCTCAAGTGAGTTGATGCACTTCAGTGGTATGTTTACATCTGATCACAAGCTTTCAGTCAGCATCCGACACTTACCTTAGTCTCCACATGCCCTACCCATCATTTTACTTCCCACTTCACTCTGTGCCTCTTTCCCACACTGCCCACTTGTCTCAGTCACAGTTTTGGTAGCCTACCAGCTAACCCTAGCCAAAATGAGTAAAAAACAAATGTCACAGGAGAGCTTTGAAAAGTGGAAAAGACCCAATCATGAAAAGCAGAAGACTCTAAGACTGCCAATAAAAAGAAAGATGCACTTAAAAGAGCATACCAAGAGTTTTATGTAAATTATGGGTTTGTTACAACAGGTGATTCACATTCTCTAAGTTGTCTTAGTATACTATGTGACCACCAGCTATCCAATTAAGCCACATTTTTGAACTGCTTTGCCAAGTGAAGCCCAAAAACCCTGCAT
>PVLD010033842.1:0-13258 GCA_004027595.1 Dinomys branickii | reverse complement strand
TTGTAAGGATTCTATTAGTTTCCTATTTTCTTCTAGAATTTTGTCTATTTCTCGTCTGTGTAGATGGAGCATTTCTTCCATCATTGTTTTCATCTCGTGTTTTATCTGAGAAATCATTGTGGGTATGTGGGTTATTTCTGCTTTAAGCTCTTTCATGTCCTGTTGGAGTTGTTTAATTTCGGATGCAATCATTTCATATGTTGAAGTTATGATGCTTCCTGATTCCCTTGTTTCTTCCTCTTCAAAACTTGTTCTTGGTGGGGTTGAGTTTTGAGACTGCGATTTGCCCCTCTGTTTTCCCATTTTTGGGTATCAGATTCAAGATGTGGAGCAGTTATTGGAGTACCTGCAAGCCTGAAGGTTCCAAGGTGCCAGTCTATCCTTTGGGGCCTTCTGCGCGGCTCGCCCGATGCGCACGGAACGTGAGTCCGCTGGGCATTGCCGCCGCCAGAGAGCCGATCTCTGTCGGGAGTCGCCGGAGAGCTGCGCCGGGTCGGGGGGGCGGGAGGGATCGAGCCGTCCGTATTCTCGGGGCGCCTTGACCCAGCAAATCCCTCTGTCCTCTTCCAGCGGCGCTTGGGATCCCCCGCGCGGCTCGCCCGACACGCGCGAAACGTGGGATTGCCGGGCGTCTCCGCCGCTAACAAGCCGATCTCTGTCCACTTTTATGTTTCTAAAATAAAAAAAAAATAAAAAAAGTTAAACACGGTGCACCACCCAAGAAAAAGACCTCTAAAATGTCTGCTTTTATGTTAGTGTTGAAAGAATTTACATATTTATAAGATCAAACTTACACATCAAGAACTAAAGTGAGAACAATGAGACTGGGAAACCAGGCAGCGATTACTGTCTTCATCAATGTAAGTGAACAGTTGCTTAATACTCATCCTCTGAATTTCTGTTTACAAGAATATACCCATTTGTGATTGACATACAATGTCTTCCAGACTAAGAAGTCTCAAAGCCAATTTTCTCCTATATAATATGTGAGTCATCAGACCCTTGTCTGGGGTTCCCAGGTGCAGAAGTTTTCAGCTCCCTGTCCTTCACTTCTTCACCCTTTAGATCAAGTTGATGAGGACACTCTTGCTGCCCAGCAATGTGCTGGGTCATCCTCCCATAAATATGTCTCTCTCAGTTCCCCCTGGTCTACAGCTCAGATAGTGATTCTTTGCTCCTGGAAATACCAAATTAAAAATCTTTCACGTTGTTAGCCATCCTCTTTTTTCCTTTCAAAATGTTAGTTAAGTTGCCAAAACTCAGGAGTATGGGAAGAAAGTATGGGAAGTTGTTACCCATAATAAAGTATGGGAAATAAGACTATTGTAATTATGAAAGAAAATTTTATTGAATCATAGGTGGCTTTAACTGGTCCAATTATTAGCTTTTATGAAAGATACAAAAATATACACATCAAATAAAATGTTAAACTATTTACAAAGACCCTAAGATAGTTATTAAATGAAAAGGAGAAAAATGATGGTCATTATTATAATAACAGAAATAACTGACTTTAAGTTAAAAATTATTAGATATTACTACAGAGAATTCTTTTCAGTTCTTTCAAAGATATAATATATGATAATGATGAAACTATGATGCTTATCTATATTCTAAGAGCCATAATTTTTCATAAATACATGCAACATAAAATATATAGTCTTTAAAAGCTACAATACAAGAAAAAGTTAATGGTAATGTTAAAATTAATTTGACATTAATTAAAAATTAATGTTAAATTCGTTCATCATAAACACACACAACATAAAATATATAGTCTTTAAAAGCTACCATACAATAAAAATTAATGTTAACATGATAATTTCTAATTTACAAAAAAAAGGACCTGAACCTTCAAATAATATGAAATAGCAATAAAATATATCATGTTAGCCTGTAGAGAAAAATCAATGCATTCCCTAAGAAACAATTTCTGAGACTATGTAGTATGACTGAAATGTAGTGATATATAAAATAAACATTTTAATAACAAAATCAAAATACAACTTCACAGGAAAAGGAAACCCAAGAGCCTAGATTTCTAAATGATTATTGTGACAAAGAAATGAAACTGTAATTATGGACTACCAAGACATATCAAAATGTATACAGTTTATAACAAAATTTCTGGAGCATTGCCAAAATCACATTAAGACCCTATATTTATTTCTTAAAGAACAACCTAAAGTTTCAGTAACAGGTCCCCTTTTCACCTATTTTGCTCTTCTTTTCCATGACACATGGGACCTGTGTATATATGTACACACACATATGCCCAAAATAGCTGTGCACATGGCATCAGCAAGTTTCAAAGCATCGCCTCTGGGGAAATACTGTGTTATGCACCTGCAAGCCACTCATCACAAAGCTTTGGTAAGATGACAAATACGTAGTCTTGTTTGATGTGTGTTTCCGTGTTTCTGTGTTTCTGTTTCTGTTCAAGACACTACTTAATGCATATTTCTGATTCATTAATGCAAACCTTACCGTCAGCAGCACTATAATTCACATCAGAATGAAGTTCACGTAACATATTTTCTCCATATGGGTCATCACAGCCTTCTCATCCGTAGGAACACTAGACATGAGTTGCTCCGCAGCGCTGTGGTTAGGAGCCATTTTAAGCAACAAACTCACTCACACAAAGCTAAAATGCAAAAAAAAAAAGAAAGAAAACTAATGTGTCAATAACCAGATCACCAGAAGGGTCGTGTGCAGTGGGCTCCTGTGCCTATAGGTTCTGAATCCAGATTCCACCATGATGGGTTCAAACTATTCTTTAAATACCCCGGTTTTGCACTGAATATGAACAGACATTATTCTTATTGTTGTTCCCTAAACAGTATAGGATAACAAACACTTACATAGTATTTTCTTTGTATTAGGTAATATATATAATCTGGAGATGATTTACAGTAAGAAAGATAAACTTGAGTCATTTGTAAGAAAAGGGATGCACTTTGAGACCACACTGTTAAGTGAACTAAGTTAGACATGAAGCTTAAATATGATATGGCTTCGCTTATATGAGAAGCCCAAAATATAAATAAAATACAAGATAAAAGTAGATAACAGAGGTAGGGAGATTTTTTGCATGTGGGAAGGGGATCAAGAGAGGAAGAGAGTTGGGGCTGGGGATATAGCTCAGTGGAATAAGTGCCTGCCTAGCAAGCGCAGGGTCCTGAGTTCAATCCCCAGTACCGCCAAAAAAAAAAAAAAAAAGAGAGAGGAAGAGAGGAGAAGGAAAGGGGAAGACAGAGAGCACAGATGTGTTCTGTACACACACCACTCCTCACCTGGAATGTACATGTTACGTACTGCAGACATGTGCTAATAAAAGTGAATACAAGTGGAAGTATGTGGGAAGCATTGTGTGGGGTATATGCTCATGTTACATCACCTCATATGAACAGTTTGCACATCAATGAATTTTGTTATCTAAGGGGAGCACTGGGACCAATTTCCCAATACAGATATTGGACAACTCTAAGAGAAATGAAAGAAGACAGATCATCAACTTATTCAACCTCAGCTAGGAATACGTACATTAGGAGATGCAAATTTTTCACTGCTCTGAGTATGTCCATAAATTACCATGAAAGCACAAATACTGCCCCGTGGATCACAAATAAATTATGCCTTGTAAGCAGATTTGCAAATACAGAGTCCACAAATAAAAGGATCACTGTATTTGGATGTTATCTTGGGGAAAATACAAATATTTAACATTGTATACTCTATATATTTTCAACTTTTTAATGCACACACTTTGGTGGAAGAGTACACTGATCCATTTTTTAAAAATATTTAACATTATAAATATTATTTCAAGAAAAGATATGATTGAGATTTCTACTTGCAAAATCATTCAAAATGCTTTCTGTTACATAAAGAGCAGGTCCACGCAAGTGTTCATGAATAACTGCTGCAGACTGAATTTCACAGATCGAAATCAAATCCCCAGTGTGATGGTGCTTGTGGCCTTGGGAGGTGATTAAGTCATAAGGGCAGCTTTCATGAATGCGATTAGTGCCCACATACAAAGCCCAGAGAGCTGTCTCATTCTGTAGCTACTATGAGCGGGTGCAAGGCAAAGTCAGCAATCTGCAATCTGGAAGGACCATTCATCACAACCCCACTGTACTGGCCCCCTGATCTCACAGTCCAAACCCCAGAACAATGGAAAGTGTATTTCTGTTCTTCATAAACTACCCATTCTACATTACCTTCTTTCAGTAACCTGGACTAATACACTACCTAAAGCATTTGGGGATCTGAACAGCCAAGGACAGTCAAACAATGAAACTAAAGCTTCCCTTAAATTGCAAAGTAGTCAATGTGTTATTAGAATTTAACTCATAAAAGGCAATGAAAGCTCAGGTACATATAACCATGACCTGTGTTTAAATAGGTAAAATGTAATTACACAATTTTCCAGGGTTATCTGTCAAATAATCCTTTACAGTCGAGTTTATATTGCTTTTTGAAAAAAAATAAAATATAACTAAATTTAGAATGAATCCCTCTTGAGAACCACTATGCAATTCTGCCTTCCACAGAGAAGAACTACACAGAAGAACCATAAATTTGATTGCTCTTTCATCTCTCCACTTTTGGAGTAAATTCTCTTATGAGTGCCCACCCCCTCCCAACACTTTTACTCCAGTAGCCATAGATGTCTTTTCTCAGCAACATCTTAATGTCACCATTGTTGTCTTTAAGGCAGAGCTGCACTGATAACGCCATCCTGATCAAATGAAGAAAAATCCTTAAAGTATGAAGCTTAGACATTGATTTTATAGTTTTCAATATAATAGCTAGGATGTGTGAGATGAATTAGCCAAGTCACTGTCTTCGTCTCAGCAGTACGATAAATGTCTAGCTCCTGTGTTTGGTTTTCTCTCACCCTCCTTCTAGAACTGTGTTTCCTTTTAAGACTAACTCTTTGCTCTGGACTTCTGATGGGTGCCATCTGCATTATTCTTGCCCAAACTGTCCCGAGGGGTGCCCCTGTGAGTCTAACCTCTAACCACATGAGTAATGCACCACTCATTTCACATAAAATCTCGCTGCTGCTTGAAAGATATCTAACATCCACCCAATTGACCAATTCAAGCCTGTGTAGTAAAGCAGAACTGCTCTGGTAATGACTTTCAAAAATAATTTGGATCCCAGTTGTTGAATCTTTGAAGTATTTCCCATGCAGTTTTGTTTTTGTTTGTGAACTCTCTGCCTAACTCTGTGTCTTCAAGATTTCTCCATACTTTGTCTTCCAGTAGAGTTAGTGTTTCTGTTTTAATATTTAGATCTTTGATCCATTTTGACTTTAGTTTAGTGCCTGGTGATAGACAAAAAATTTTAGCTAACAGACAGCGTACTTCTATCTAGAACATAAAAAAGTCAAGTCCTCAAAATTCAAAGGTCCAATCAAAAAATGGGCATCTAAGATGAACTTCTCATATAAAGAAATACAAATGGCAAATAAACATATGAAAAAATGTTCAACATCATTGGTCATTCAAGAAATACAAATTAAAACAACAGTAAGATTCCATATCACCTCAGAAAGAATGGCTATCATCAAGAAATCAACCAATAAGGGCCAGGGATGTAGCTCAGCAGCATAAGTACTTGCCTGGCAAGCCTGAGGTTGTGAGATCAATTCTCGGTACCAAAAAAAAAAAAAAAAAAAAAAAAAGTCAACCCATAACAAATGCTAGTGAGGCTGTGGGGAAAAAGAAACACTTCTTCACTGTTAGGGGAGTGCAGACTGGTATACCCACTGTGGAAATCAGAGTGGAGATTCCTCAAAAATCTAGGATTAGAGGTCCCATTCAACCTAGGTTTCCCCTTCTGAGTATTTTTCCAGGAGAATTGAAAGCATTACCATAGCAATATATGTGCACCCGTGTTTATAGCAGCAAAATTTGTAACAGCTAAATCTTTGAAATAATCCACATGCCCATAAACCAAGGAATGGATAAAAAACATGTGGCCTTTTTATACAGTGGAATATTACTCTGCTATACAAAGAGATAAACTTGAGGCTTTTATAGGTAAACTAATGGAATTGAAAACCATACTCATAAATGAAATAGGTCAGACATGCATGTGTAAGCATTGTACTATCTTCCTAGTGTAAGAAACTAAAAGAGTAAGTAAAATCCTAAAGGTGCAGTAGATATTGTAAAAGGGTAAGAAGAAGGGGGATGGGGGAAAGGAGAAAAGAAAAGACAGAAGGGGGAATATATATACATACACACACACACACACACACACACACACACACACAAAAGATAGATAAGATAACTGTACTACTAATTTCTACTGGTTCATTGAAAGGAACAATTAATGCCTAATTGTGTGAACAATTCTGCATGCCTATATCTGGTAATCTGAACAACTACTTTGAAGATAATAATATGCAATATAACAACCACTGTTAATTTCCTATCATGTTGTTTAGAAATTCTGTATCATTTTTATTGTTTTTTTATTCTTTTAAGATAAAGAAATGCTAATTTGGAACATGGCTCGTCTTCCTGAGGGGTCAGACCAGCAGCAAATTTGGTTCTCTATTCAGGTGGTCTCCTATTTGTCTCTACCTTCCTCTCATTTTCCGCTCTTCCAGCATTAGAATATAACTGTACCTGTCCCTGCAGAGATGTTTTAAGCAAAAGGTTATTGTAAGATGCCATTTCAGAGACTTAGCAGAGACCCACTATCAGGAAGACAGACCTGTGTAGACTGTCTCCATCGACCTGTAGTGATGTTTGATTTATTCCATTCTGAATCTATGAAATCAGCACAATGACATTTATTCTTCTACAGGGGATACATAAACACTACACTTAGTGCTTTAAAAGACAATAAGTTCTCCAAACCAAGACATTTACTAAGTTCAGATTCAATCAATCTCATTATAAGGAAAATGTCAGAGCAATTTGTGAACCCTTTTGAAGAAAAAGCCAAAGAATTACTTTATAATGAGTTCTTTACTGATGCAAACCACATCTTTTTAGCAACCTGTAAAAAAAGATTTCTAAAATATTTTGCACAGATTACAAGTAAGTATATTTAAGAAAAGGAGGTGCTCCACTCAGATTTTACTGTTACATGTTTCTCTGCAACTGAAACATGATCATATGAGAGGATGGAGAATTTAGAAAGATCCTTAGTGAATTAGACAAAATAATTTAATTTAAAACATCTCTTGGGAGGACTTTTGTAGTAGTCTATTTTTTGCTGTTATAACAGAATGTCACAGAGGGTGTAACTCAGTGGGAAAATGCTTTGCTACCATGTGCCAGACTCTGGGTGGGAACCTCAGCCCCTAGAAAAAAAGAGGAAGAAGAAGAAAAAGGAGAAGAGAAGGAAAATGAGATGGATAGGAAGAAAAGGAGTGGGAAGGGGAGTAGGAAAAGGAAAGGAAAAGGAAACTGACTATGTTTGGGTCACGATTTGAAAGGCTTTACTTGGTTCACTTTCTGAAACCTGGGAAGGCCAAGACCAAGACAGAGTGCGGTGGGGGCTGTTGTACTTCCTCACCCCATAGCAGAAGGTGAAAAAGGACAAGAGAATGACCATGGGAGAGAGAGGAAGAGAAGGACCAACTTATTTTTATCATGTACCCACTCCTATGACTAACTCCAGAAGCAGCAACATTAATCTGCTTATGATAGCAACACTTAGATGACCTGATCACTTTTAGAGATCCCCTCTGCATGGGAGATTAAACTTACCGGTAGCACACGAAGAGCATTCAAACTTTCATTTTCCTCCCATTTTAAACCTGAAAGAGTTTTTAATATATATAAAGTTATATATTAGCAGATTTCCAAAACATCAAAATTATTTTGGTTTTAGTATGTTAATAGGGTTTTCCAATGCTTACAGTAAATTTATTTCAATAAAATGTTCTACTTCCACTGATAACATTTTTCTATATTTCAAGCATATCAATTTTTTTTAAATCAGGTAAACAGCTGAGCTGTCATTTCAAAGGCAAAATTTCTACAGTGGGTACTATCCCTAGCATGGGAGAATTTCTCTCCCAAAGATGTTCTGCTTTTCTTTGACAATGATAAGCATTAATGATGTTCAGATTCATATTACCGAGTAGAATGCTACAAAGCGAGCCTGACTCTTTTTTTAAAGACCAAAACTGAAGTGCAAAGAACATTAACCACTGATGAGATGAGGGCTTTTTAAAATAGTGTAACTGTTATTTGAAACACTTTGGGTAGAAGTGTTTGGGTAGAAAATAACATCTTCCCAAGATGCTGTGATATTTTGTGCTAATATTTCACACCTAAGGTGTTTTCTTCATGCAGAGGCAGCAATCGGCTGGAAAATAGAGACAACACAAACTGGCCCACTTTTTATCTTAAGGCTTAAACTAATTTGCTGCATGGTGATTAATGCCTTCATCAAGATTCTTGGGTTTAAAAATTAATCATTTCATCAACAGAATATAGGATATGGATGGATGGAAAAATACTACAAATCAAAAGGAGAAAACTGAAACATTTAGATATTCTAAAATTATTAATTTCTCAAAGAAACCTCTGTTCCCATTTCCTCTGGGGTCTCCTGCTCATGCTCCACCACACTGCTTAGTAGCTACTTTGCTCTGCATAATTTGTTGGACTTCAGCAGCATTTTATCTTCATCACATAAAAAGCTGTTATGAATTGACCCCTCTCTGGTTGAAAAAGTAACAAAATCATTTGCAAAGGGCTGTAGATATGGGGTTCTATTCATTAGAATCTATTCTCATAAAAGAATGGCATATACTCCTCCCCAAGAACAAAGAATCTCTCCCTATTTTATGATAATCTCCACCTCGAGGCAGAAGAAGGCATAGGAGAAGAGAAATGAGGCAATAGAAATATGTCTTCTAATCTCCCCAGTGGGAACAGAATTCACAGACCAGGGAGATAAATTAAATAGACTGAGTTGAGACTTAGGAGTAAGGCTGGAACCTGAGGCCAATGTACCATCAGAATTTTTGGAAAGAAACCACCACACAAAACAGCCTCCCACAGATGCACCGAAATAAAGCAGCTGCTGCGGCAGAGGAATCACAGCAGTAAAGCACGGTGTCATTTGCCAGAACGTCTTGATGCCTATGTAATGTTGACGCCGTCTGCTTGTTTATAAGTGCCCTGAAGAAGTGTGCACGTACGTAAAGGAGCTGATGCTTCCAGCCCCTTGAAAACATCCTCAGAGAGGGCTGGCGGTGTGGCTCAGTGTTCAGAGCACTTGTCTACAATGATCAAGGCCCTGAGTTTGAACCCAGACACTGAAAATAATAAAAAGAAAGAGAAGCTTTGGAGAATTGCTGAAGTGTGGCAGCACCCTGAGAATCTTTAGCCAAAGATTTCATGCCAGACAAAGCAGTTTGAGTGGCATGCTCTATTAGCAAGTCCAAGGTAGGCACCCATTTAGAGAACGACCATGATGCTGCTGAGAAATTAAACCCCTAAGTAGACAAACCAGACTGAAGAACTGACTTAGCAACAGAGAAACCAAATGCAAGCAAATGTGCACAAACCTTATCAGTGGGTCCCAGCCCTCATACTTTTTAAACATTAACAGGGTACCACATCTAACCTGCTCCCTCAAATAGCCCTCCAGAAGTACTGAGGGAGAGAAGATCCAGCAGATGGCATACTTGCCTGGGGGAGAGTTGAGATTCTAAGAAATTACATAGCGAGGTTAATCCGGGATCACTTTCTTAAATGGGAATACATTTATTGCCTCTTAAGCCATTCCTATCTTTTAGTAATATGGAGTTCTACATAGAAGGATAGATCAGTCATAAGGAAATAAAGTAGCTACTTCAGTTTTGAATTAAATGGAATCCAAGGATGACCCCATTGTACTTTGCCAGTGTCATCAGAACAATTAAATGAAGTTAATTAACAAATGAAAAGTACGAAGTGCCTGGCACAGTGCTTGTGATTTGTAAACCACTTAGTTGACAGTGGCTACTCTTAATCTGATGGTCACAAAAGCGAGGGTTCAGACCTCATAGAATGTGCACGATTCCCCTTGTAAAGTACGCCTTTCTCCCACCTCGCAGTTGCTTGGCTGTAACACATTTCTCCACGTGCTGTGCATCATCATTACTGTACAACCTATTGCCTCATAGAGAATCACAAGACAGTACAGAAGTAATTGTAAGCACAACCTTGGTGAAAGTCTGATGACTGTTAAATGGATTATTAAATGACATTTTAAAACTGTATGTTACTTATGTTGGATTTTCACAGCAATATATTTGGGCATATAAGGAAGTTGGTAAGTTGTCATCTGGAAAGTCTCATGACCAAAAAGGTCACCAAGAACAAACATTACCACCGATGAGCAAATACCCCACTGATTCTGATATATGTGGTAAGCAACACAGGCAACTGTAAACTTTGTGGGACTGCTATGAAAGCGTTCACAGTCAACAATCCAGTTGTACCAGGCCTGGGAGGCAGACTTGGTTCATTGGTAGGCTCCCTGGTGAAAATGCTATGCATATTAAGAATGCCCTACCACCTGTTTCCTGCTTTTTCTGGCTCTCATCACAGTTCAGGAGGGAATGCTGGAGGACACACAAGTTAAGGGCCCAGGAATCCGTCAGCTTTCTGGTTACTGGACACAAATTAAAGGAAGAAAGATTTAATTAAGCTCACAGTTTTGGGGCCTTCAGTCCATGGTTGACCAGCTTGAAGGCAGGAACACCATGGCAAAAGGCCATGTCTGACCAAAGCTGTTCAGTTTGCTGCAGCTGGGGAGCGGAGCAAGGGAACAGCGGCAGAGAACAGGAGAGAGATCGTACGTGGTAGACGGGCCAAACCCCACGACTTACCCAGGCACACAGGAGCAGGCACTACAAATTTGTTTGACATTTCTTAATCCAGTGAAAATGACTTGGCAGGATTAATTGTCACACTGAGAAACAGTGTGGAAAGGCTCGTTAACTAAACTCATTGCTTAAAAATACTGAAAGGAATTATTTTAATATAGCATTATACAGAGTATAATCGAGTATAACTGAGGATTTATATACATGAGCTATTTTACTAAAACACAAACCAGTGGAACCCAGCAATCCAGGTTTTCCATGTAATTCTGATACAATTAAATTTTTCACTCTGCTGTACTAGAGCTTTTCTTTTCTTCTTTTTTTTCATTTTGTGTATTATTGGCATTTCAGTGAGAGACATTTGAAATTTTACCGTAGTACATTAGCATTGTACCAATTTAGCTAAAATAAAGCTGTGTTTCCTAGCATTCCCTTCAGAGTTCCAGGTTAGTATGGGCCACAAAGATAATTTACACAAAACTGGAAGGTGCCATCCTGCTTCACAAGCTCCATACTTCAGAGCTCGGCAGGAAGCACTGTTGCAGTTCACAGTGATGTGGCTTATCTGCCGTATCACCTGCCTCTGCCTGGGCTGAGGCCAGGCTCATAGAAACTTACTCCTGGAGCCTCCTCTGAGTTTCCAATATCCAGACCGAAAGAAAAAAAAGGTTTCCAGCTTTTCCACTGCTGACTTTAGAGACACACTGCTGCTGAGAAACTGCAGCTGGTTCCACATCAGGGCCTTGGCTTCCTATCCCCTTTGCTAAAATTCCAGTAGGTGCCTGTCTCTTCCACTTAGCATCCTGCTTTTTAAAAAATATGTAAACACAACAGTTTCACAAAAGCTGCTTTTTAAAGCTTTCTTGATTGGTGATGTCAAACTCCTATGACAAAACGCCTGATTCTCTCTCTCCCAGAGGATCAGTTCCTCTGTCACATCCAACAGACACAAACAGAGTCGGCTGCCATCGAATGCTCACATTCTACTGACAAAGAGTTAGAAATATGGGAATATCCATTTTTTCCTTTTAATGAGTTTCATCCCTACATAACCCAGGCAAATGAAATATCTGCTCTTCTCTTGAATATTTACCGTATGACAACTCCATGCTTTCGGCTCTCTCTGGCACATTACCTTTAAGGTTCAGAACTGCCAGAGACCAGGCTCCCCACACAGCAGTCTTTTCTAAACAGCATCAAATCATTTCCCAAATTTTCTTTTCTTCTTATCATCTGATACTTATTTTTATTACTTTTCTTTCTCTTGCATGCTACACTTCTCTTTTTATCAGAGATAACACAGGGGAGCATTGAGAGCAAACGAAGTGATTTAATCACCAACGATTTTAGAAACTGTTTCCATCCATTTTCAATAACCATTTTAGATGACTTTGATTTTTATATATTAGTGCAGCTTCCACATTTTACTTAAACTAGATAAATTTCAATTTTATTGCTAAAGCATTGTCTGACTCATAATCAAAGATTGTTAGTGAACTCATTTTGTCTTTAGAAGCACTGCAATTTTTCTAACGTAACTATAAATCAATACAGTAAAAGGAGGGTTCTCCTGTTAAGGAGCTTTAAATCAATTAGAAGAATTATTGAAAATGTTTAGTCACCATTATTAAAAAATCTAAGTACCCTCCTAGGATTACTTTTCCATCATTTTTATGTTCTATTTATTCCAAAGTATTTTATGCTATCGTTAGTGGTATAGGTAAATGATTTCTTTCATTAACACCCTCTTCTCAGTACTATTAATCATTGAATGATAATATAGTACAGCAAACCATGGCATAATATTAATTTATTATTATGCTATACTAAAAAAATAACTTTTACCAAATATTTAAGACAATTCATTTCATATTTAAAGTACTTAACTATGGACCATTCAGGTTTTAAGATTTTGGTGTAACCACAGCAGATCAAATATTTTATTATAACTGAATCATTTTTTAATTTTAGGCTGGTATAGTGGTGCATGCATGTAATCCCAGCATTCAGGAGGCTGAGGTGGGGGGATTGTTGCAAATTGCAGACCAGTGTGGGCTATAAAGTGAGCTCAAGGCCATCCTGAATGGCATAGACCCAGTTTCAAAAAAAAAAGGCATTTTATTAATTTTAAATATTGGAACAGGGTAGAAAAAGAAAATAGTTTAAGAAACATATTAATAATGCTTACAAAAAGGAACAAACAGATAATAACTCCAACTTTCTATTCCACCAACTAAGATAAACTATTAGTATAAATGAAAAAAATTAGCATATACATTGAAAAATGTTTTATGTCTTGTACTGAGTAACTACTTTGAGGATAATGATCCACAGTGTAATTTTAGCTATAAAAATTTGTTTCATTCTTTCAACAGTCAAAAAGAAAAAAGGGAACAA
>PVLD010033841.1:0-13253 GCA_004027595.1 Dinomys branickii | reverse complement strand
AAAGAAGCAACTCTTTGATTCACTTATTTTTTATAGTGTTTTCTTCATCTCAATTGCATTAATTTCTGCCCTGAGTTTTATAATCTCCTCCCTTCTTTGGGCTTTTAGTTTGGCTTGTTCTTCTTTTTCTAAAAGTTTGAAGTACAGCATTAGGCTATTTATTTGCTCTCTTTCTGTTTTCTTTATATATGACTTCATCACTGTAAATTTCCCTCTGAGGACTGCTTTGTTTGCATCCCACAGATTCCAGTATGTTGTATTTGCATTTTCGTTTGTTTGTAGGTATTTTTAAAATTCTTCTTTAATTTCTTGTGTGACCTATTGGTTAGTCAGGAGGTTGTTGTCTAATTTCCGAATGTTTATGGGGTTTTTGTAGTTCCCTTTGTCATTAATTTCCAATTTCTTTGCACTGTCATCAGATAATATGCATGGGATGATTTCAGTTCTTTTGTGTTTCATAGGTATGCTCTATGGGCTAAAATGTGGTCTATTTTAGAGAAAGACCCATGTGCAGCTGAGAAAAATGTGTATTCTGATGTTGTGGGTTGGAATGCTCTGTATACATCTACTAAGTCCATTTATTTGCACCTTTGGTTGAGGTCTGTTATTTCTTTGCTAGTTTTTGTTTAGTTGACCTGCTCTTTGCATTAAAGGGGTGTTTAAGTCCCCTATTACAATAATGTTTAATTATTTGGTTTTTCATGTTCCTTAAGATATGACTTAAAAAGTTTGGTGTTCCAGTATTTGGTGCATACATGTTTAGGATTGTTATGTCTTCCTCTTGCAGCTTTCCCCTAACTAGTATTTAGTGGCCATCTTTATCTCTTTCGATTGTTTTCAGATTGAAGTTTACATAGTCTGCAAACATGATAGCTACCCCTGCTTTTTTCTGGGAACCTGTTGCATGGAGAATTGTTTTCCATCCTTTAATTTTCAGTGTGTGATTTTCCTTTTGAGTAAAATGTATTTCCTGCATACAGCATATCGTTGGATTTTGTTTCGTAATCCACTCTGCCAGTCTATTTCTTTTGACTGGTGAATTGAGGCCATTTACATTAATGGTTATAACTGTTATATGTTGTCTTATTCTTGTCATGCTATTTACTTGTTGTTGCTTTCCTACTTTTGCTATCTGTTTACCTGCTTGTTCTGCTTGAGAGTTCCTTTCTGTTGTTGTTCTTGAGATTGTGGTCTCTTTTTTTCTCTGTCTGGAATATCTTTTAGCACTTTTTGTAATGTTGGTTTGGCACTCATGAAGTTCTTCAGTTGTTCTTTGTCATGGAAATATTTTATTTCTCCACTGAATTTGAAGGATAGTTTTGCAGGATACATTAGTCTGGGTTGGAAGCCATTTTGTCCCAGAATCTGTAATACCTCACTTAAAGCTCTTCTTGATTTCATGGTTTTTGTTGAGAAGTCTGCTGTGATTCTGAAGGACTTTCCTTTATAGGTGATCTGTTTCTTTTCTCTAGCAGGTTTTAATATTATGTTCTTTTGCTGGAAGTCTGGGATCTTGACTATTATATGTCTGGGTGTGGTTTTATTTGGGTTATGGCTCGTTGAAGTTCTATATGCCTCATTTAATTGCACTTCAGTATCTTTTACGATGCTTTGGAAATTTTCTGCTATTATTCCTGCCAATATTCTTTTTATATCATTTGTGTTGCCTCCTGCTGTTTCATTGACTCCTATTACTCGGATATATTTCTTTTTGCACATCTTGCAGCTGTTGGATTGATTTTTCCTGGATCCTTGTTGACTTTAAGAGGTCCTTCCTTTCATGGTCACTAGCTGCTTTCCTGTCTTCAAGATCTGAAATCTATCTTCAGCTTCATTCAAGTAGTTTTGCAAGCTTTAAATGGAAGTTTTCATTTCCTAGCAATCTCTCTGAGTCTGTTCCATGCATTTCAATTCATTCCTAAATTGCCCATGTAACAATTCCATTTGTTTCCTATGTTCTTCTATTCTTTTATCTGTTTCTTCTCTATATGTGTGGAGCATTTCTTCCATTATTATTTCTTCTATTATTATTTTATTTTCACTTCATTTTTTGCCTGAGATATTATTTCTGCTTTAATCTCTTCTATGGCCTGATGCATTGTTTCTTTACTTCAAATGCAATCACTGCAGAAATTGCAGGTATGTGGCTTCCTAGTTCTCCTGTATCATTGTTTCCTGGACTTGTTCTGGGTGGGATTGAATTCTGAGTCTGCATTTTGCTCTTCTGTCTTGTCATTTTGGATGTCAGTTGAAAAGTGTTGAGCTACAGACTACCCAGGCAGCTCACAGAGGATTCTAGCGACCCTAATTTACCTGGATATCAAACATCCCAAGATGGTAGCAGAGCATGAATTACAGGGCCCCGGAACCCCCGACAATTGCTGGGGTGGCAGGCTCAGAGCATACCTGCAATGGTGGGGGAATGTTGTCTCACCAGGCAGAGTACTGGCATGGGCCTTACCCAGCAATAGGTCTGCTGGAAAGCCTGCTCCAGTGGTGCCACCAAGCTGGGCTCCCTCTCTGCGAGAAAGTCTCGCAGGTGCAGCTGCTCTAATGGTGCTCCAATGCCGGGCTCTTTCCCCTGGAAAGTTTCACCGGGCAGATCTTCAGCTCAGCCTTTACCCAGCAAGAGGTCCACTGGAACAGCTGCTTAATCTCAGCTATTCTAATCCCATATCATGACATAAAATTCATTACTAACAATAACAGTCCTTCATCATCTTGACTTTCTGTATCTTTTTGATCACCTATCTTATCCTTCCATCTAACTCCCTAGAATTCATTGACTCTCCCACTCCTCAACATTATTGGAATCTCCACACCAGTGACCCTACCAATTTTGCATTGCTCCAATATCACTGATGTCTTTCCGTCTTTTGTATTCAGCTAAAATTCCATGGAGAATCACTATAATATGTACTTAGCACATGAATTCTACTTCTTTTACTTTTTCTCAATTCATCATTATTTCAACTAAACTTCTGTCCTGCTTAAATCCATCTTTCCACTTTTGCATACCTGCAGAATGTGACTGAAGGAAAACATGACCATAGTGATAGGTCTTAATTTAAACTCATAATCATAAGCCGCATGATACTAATGGCCTGGTATTCATGCTCTGTTTTCCTTGTCCATCAGCCCTTCCCCTCTCCCAGATATCTATTTCACAACTTCTGTTTCCTCAAGTCTACACTATTCCATCTCCCATCCTTACTTTAAGCTAATGATGGGTTTCAATCTCAATAAGAAGTTTGAAGCAGTAAGATGGCAACTTTTCCAGATTCCCACACTGTAAATATTCCACCACCATCTATAACTGTGAATTATGTCTTCCTTTTTTGCTCCTGTAGACAAGTATGCTTCTACCTAGAGCCAATATATCAATGTGTGACTACATGCTATTCCTACCCAATATTTATCTAAAAGTCCTAGTTTCACTACTACATCAGTTTTTGTTTATGCTTTGTTTGGGATCATTCCCAACAGCATGAAAACATACTTATCTCATCACAGCTTACACATGCAGTACTTTTCTAAGCTCCTGCCCCGTTTGTCTGATCACTTGCCCAACAAAACTTCAAAGGAGATGTCTGCACTCATTTTATCTGATATCTTCTGTTTTCTTTTAAAATCATTCCAATCAGGCTTCCATTCCCACCATTATTTAGAGATGGCTCTTGTAGAAGTCATCAGTGACTTTCATATACACAAGTGTAATGATCAATCCAAATTATTCCCCTTGACTTACAAGTATTTGTCGAATTTGATTGCTCTCTCAATTATTTGCTCTTTCTTTCACTGCCAAATTGAATATCCTCTGCTGGTTGCTCTTCTACCAGTCTTCCCTCTACCTATCTCTTAATTTTGTGTTCTAATAGACAGCCTTTTGTTGTCTTCTCATTTCGATCTATATTCTCTTCTTTAACTCATCCTGTTCCATAATCTTAGGTACCACTCTTTGCCAACAATTCTCAAATTGATATCATCATCTCAAATCACTCTACCAAACTCCAGAAATACACATATTTAAATCCGTCCAACATACATACTTAAAGGTCTGTGGGGGACCACTCAGACTGCTTCAAAGCTCAGAGGCATCTAAGGACACCTGAGGATGTGACCCTGCTTGTCTAGCACAGGGGCACAGTAGGATACATTGGGATACAGTTATGTAACCATGACTTAGCACAGGTGCACTGGTTACAACACTATGTAAGAATGTAAATATGAGATAACAGCTTGTATAAGAATTATACAGTAAAGACACCAGCAGTTCTTCTGCTCTTGCTCTGTGCTCTGCTCCATGCTGCCTGCTGTTGTTGCTGATGTTTTGCATGTGTGCATTCTTTAACTTGGGGCTTCACATTTAAAAATCTGCCTTGAGCTTCCTGAGCAGGCTGACAAGGTCTAACACACATCTAAAACTTAATATGTTCAAAATGAACTCTTCTGAGTTCGATCCCCGGTACCAGAAAAAAAAAAAAAAAAACAAGTACTCAAAATGAATTCTTTTCCTAAAGCTGGCTAAACACTTACAGTAGTAATTTTGTAGTAATTTAACAATCTCTCAAATTACTCAAGCCAGAAAACTTGGATATGTCCCTGACTTTTTCCTCTCTAGTCTTACACAAATTCCTCACAGAAGTAAATTCAGAACTCAATGACCTCCCTATCCTGGACATTATCATCATCTCCTACCAAGGTTTTGTTTTGTTTTGTTTTGTTTTGTTTTGTTGTATTTTGCCTTTTTCAGACAGGGTTTCACTACACAGTTCAGGCTGGCCTTGAATTTACATTGTAGCCCAGGTGGGCCTCGATTGCTGTCAGCAATCCTCCTGACTCAGCTTCCCACGTGCTGGGATTACAGGCATGTGCCACTACACCCAGCCCCTAGCAAGGTTATAGTAAACCCTGCTACTGCAATCTATCAGGCCCATGTCAATCAAAACAAAAGCCACATCCTTGAAATGGCCTCAAATATCAATTGTGGGGGCTCTTACTTTTCTGGACTGCCTTACTTTTCTTTTCCTCATTCTGCTGTAGCGATACTGGCTTCCTTGCTTTTCCTTGAGCACAGTGCAGGACCTTGCAATTCGTTTCTCTCTACCAGAAATGCTGTTTCCCAGTTAATTCCTGGTTAGCACCCCACCTGCTTCAAATCTCTTCTTAAAGTTCACCTTCTCAATAAGGCCCATCTGTGCCCCCTCTAGCTTCTAATCTTTTTGGTTTACTTTTTGGTAATAGTATTTTATCTTTAAACACATTCTATAAAAAAAAAACACATTCTATGATTTACTTGATATATTTTTTGGGGTCCAAATTCCCCTACTGGAGAAATTCAATAAGGGCAGGTATTTGGGTTTTTTGGCTTTCCAACTATGCTAATACTTAGTAAATATTTTGACTGAATATGTGAGTAAATCAGCGAATCAATTTTAGCACATTGAATAGAACTTTTGTTTATCAAAAACATGATAAAATGAAAATTCTAACAGCAAAGAGAAGATATTTACAGTACATATAATTAAAGAAGCCTTAATATCACAAATGCTTTTAAAATAAGTACTGTGAGTAGACAAGGAAAAGATAAATATTCTAACAAGAAATATTTAAAATGTGTATGTATGTCTGTGTATGTGTGGAATGTGTGTGGGTGTGCATATATATATGTGTGTGTACATGTAAATAGGCATTTCCTAAAGCAAAAATGTGAATGATTAATAGTTAGATGTACTTTAACATTATTACTGATCAAATAAATACAAATTAAAGCTATAATAAACACTGCGCACCTACCAACTGGCACATGTAAAGAGTTTGACAGCAGCCAATGTTTGCATGGCTATGATGCAATGGGACACACATACACTCCTAATCAGAAGTGTAATTTGGCTATTTCAATTATCTGGAAAATAATTTGGTATTATCAAGTAAAAGCTAAAATGCACATACCCTATAAGTCAGTAATTCTATACCTAGGTACACTCTAGAGATAATGCCCTACATGTGTTCTAGGAGACATACCAGAATATTCACAGGCTCACTGTGTATAATAGTAAAAAAGAATTTAACTCAAATTTCCATAGATTGGGAAATAGATAGATGTCTATATTCATATTAAGGAATACGTTATAGCAGTGAAAATGAATAAACTATGACTTTACAAAATGTTAAATTTTAAAATGATATAAAAATAAACTATTTTTTAAATGTGAAAACAAAACTCAAAAAATAGTTACATGGTACATTATATTACTAGTTACCTGGTACATTATTTTTAGAACATGAGAACAACAAACACAAATTCAAGGTAATAGTTATTCAGATAAGGACCCAAATGACATGATTCAGAATGTAAAAACAGCTTCAAACAATACTGGTAATATTTTCATTCACAGACTAGAAGTATGACCTCACAGGTATGTATAATTGTTATGTTTTACAACTTACATTTTACATATTTGTTTTAAAAATATGACTTTCATACTCATGTTTATAGAAGCACAATTAATAGTAGCTAAATCTTGGAAGCAGCCTATCTATCCATCAGTAGACAAATGGATAAAGAAAATGTGGTACTTATACACAACTGAATACGACTCTACCATAAAGAAAAATAGACTTGAGTCATTTGAAGGAAAACAGATGAACCTTGAGACTAATGTGAAGTGAAATAAATTAGACCCACAAATATAAATATCACATGGTTTCTCTTATATGAGAAATCCAAATTATAAGTAAATTAAAAGACAGCTAAAAGGAAATGAGAAAGATCTTTTTTTAAATGGGCAGGGGGCGGAGGGAAGAATTTAGATGTTATATACATTTATCAACTCCACACAAGGAATGTAAACATTAAGAACTGCAAATATTTCCTAATAAAAAATAAATAAAAGCTGGGCATGGTGGCACACGCCTACAATCCAAGCACATGGGAGGCATGTGCAGAAGGATCACTGTGAGTTCCAGGCTAAATAGGACATAATGAGTTCAAGGCCAACCCGTGCTACATAGTGAGACCTTGGCTCAAAAATAAATAAATATATAAAATGATACCTCAGTTGTTGAATTCAATTTTTTTCAAATTTGTGTTTGAACATCAAAAAGTTTGAGAAGTAAACAAATTTTTCCCATAAGAGATAATGGAAATACAAATAATTGGTTCTGAGGCTCAAAAATGAGCCTGAGGGGCAGGGGCGCTTACACTAAAGTGTCAGCACTTGTGTCCTCATGAGATGTGATCGGTTACTTGCTCTCAGCTTCGATAAGTGTTTTCAAGTCAGACTTTGGCTGGACTATCCAACAAAGTTATGAACACAAACCAGATTGTTTTCTAACTTTGCTGTTTGAGTAATGGAAAATTTGTGCTTGGAGTCATTTGGCAAATGATGTATCACTGTAAATAAAAACATATGTCTAGGGCTGGGGATATAGCTCAGTGGCACATTGCCTGCCTGACAAGTGTCAGATAATGAGTTCAATTCCCAGTACCAAAAGAAAAGTCTCTCTTTGCACAATTTTGATTAAAAATGAACAAGAGGCCACAGGTTTTCCTAGGGAGAAAATCCTCACTTTGAAGCCAGTAATTCTTTAATTCAAGGACAATTACTAGGTGAATATGGCTTCACTCTTTGTTGATAAAAAAGTTGTTTCATTTAAAACCCAATAATGTAAACAAAAAGAAACCATAGTACAGGCAAATGTATGCAATGAAATAAAATCTTGACATATCATAACTTAAAGGTATTTTCTGGTGCATTTTACTGATGTTTAAAATAAAGAATGACTCCCTTGATATACTGTTTTAAACAAAGCTTGTCTTTACATGTCTCAGTATGTAAACCTTTAACCCCAATGTTTATGCTACCACCCAAAATCTACAAATACATTTTACAAATTACAAGTAATAAGTCCTGTTTATCATAGAAAGGACTGTTGGTTTATAAAATATGCTGGTTGTTACATCATCACTTATCTCTATTTTGGGGGGCGAGGGGAGAAGAAAACATAACTTAGTAGGCTAATAGTCAAGGAGCCATCTCCAAGTTAAGCACAATGGGGAATTTTAGTTTTGCCACATTCAAGGTGACCAGTACATTTAGTATGATAACAATTGCTTTAGTATAAAAATCAAGATCCTTGTTCTAGACATTGCCACTGTTCTGACTTCATCCCCCTCATTTACACTGAATATCCTTCGCTCTAGTTTATGGTTTCTACTGTGGACCCTCCTGCCTCAAGGCCAAAGTCATCTACAATCCCTGGTACAGTTTATACCCCAAAGCAGCCTGTGGTCATAGGTGGGGCTTTTCAGAGCTTCTTGGATCTAGGGGGTGTGAAACTGTGATTAAGGGTGTGTGGTGCTAAATTAATTCACTGCTTGCAATTAGCATAGTTCCAGGTGTGGCTGAATAGATGTAGTGAAGACAGATGCCCCACCTTTGATGTGGCTGACACCACCCCAAAGGCTTTTGGCCTGGGTGGAATAAATGGGAAATGCAGGCCTTTGGTCTGCCTTGCCATGAACTATTTCTGTTCTGTAAAGTCCCTCTTGAGACAGGAAATTAGTGTGGCAAAGCTGGCTTGGGGAGTAGATGTGACCTGTTCATTATAAAATTCTAGCACACATGCCAGGACTTCTCTCAAGAACTCCAGCAAGTTTTCCATAGGACAGCATGGCCCTGACATCAGCTTGATGAGTGGGTGATCCAAAAGGACAGTTCACATTGTTTTTGCCACTGTATCCATTCTTGCATAGGTGAACTTCTTTTCCTAGTTTTATGTGGCCCAAATTGACTCTACAGGCCCTTTTTCTTGTTCTATCTTTAAT
Source organism: Dinomys branickii (assembly GCA_004027595.1). Classification (NCBI taxonomy): domain Eukaryota; kingdom Metazoa; phylum Chordata; class Mammalia; order Rodentia; family Dinomyidae; genus Dinomys; species Dinomys branickii. Next base: position 4,423 of record PVLD010033841.1, on the reverse strand, counting down.
AAAGGTACCATTTGTTACCATTTGCACTTGTCTTGACCAACTCTTTAGGACTAGAATAACCTAGAAACCACCTTCAGAAGTAGACTCCAGTACCCCAAAGACCAGTAACACTTTGTTGTGCCACCTTGCCTTGGAGTAAGCTACTATGGATCTAAACCTCCACAAACTATGAACCAAAATAGGCCTTTCCTCCTTTGGGGGTCTGATATACTATCTCAGCAATTAGAAAAGTAACTACAAAAATCCAGTCATGTACGTAGGCATAAAATTCCTACCCACCTCTCTGTCTTCATCTATCCCTCCCTGTCACAATCCATATTCCTCCACATTTAACTTCCACTGTTTCTCAAACTTAGCAAGTCCAGCTTTTGCACAAATAGTATGTCAAACAGAAAGCCTACAAAGACTGGAATGGTGGTACACACATAATTCTAGCACCTGGAAGGCAGAGGCAGGAGAATCACTGGGACTTTGAGGCCAGTCTGGGTTACAAAGGGAGTTCAAGGCCAGCCTGAACTGTACAGTGAGACTCTGTCTCAAAAAGTCAAGAAGAAAAAAAAAATGACAAGAAAGTTCATCCTCATCTCCGAAGACCCTACTCAAAATGTTTCCTTTTATGCAAAGTCTTCCTACTTCTTCACCAGATAAAGAAATTTGTCTGTCACTTAAACCCCCATTACAACCTCGTATAAATGTTGATTACATGGTATAATTTTTGCTTAAATATCTAACTCCACAAGACCCTGGAGTAATACTGTCCCTAAGTAGGCAAGCAGCCCTGCCCCAAAACTATGCCTCACACCTTTCTTTCAGATGATACTTAGAAACTGTCAACTCCCAGTCTCTTGTCTGGGACCAAACAGAGCAGGCAGTATTCTCAGTAATCAGGGTGCCAAGCCTGGCATAAACTTCCTGAATAAGCCAGGTCCTACTTTGCCCACTAAAATGATGGTTTCATCTTCATATACCACCTGACCCAGCCTGGTGACACAGCCATATATCAAAACCTTATTATTTGTAAGAAGTGAGCACTCAATCAGACTGCTTCAGGGAAAAATATATCTCCCAATCTGCTAGATGTCAAATATTATATTGTCCCCTGAAATCAAAGAACAAATTCCAAAGGACAAAGAGGTTCAGAGTATGGGAGGTTTACTGGAGAGAAAGAAGAACTAAGAGAAAAGAGGGTTCCTGGAAGTGGGCTGGCACCAAGGCCTTTTATCAGGAATAACTGGAGTTGTTTTAATTTACTTTAAAGAGAGAAAAAAAGAATAAAAACAATACAGAATTTCAAAACAAGATGATAGGAAATTAACAATGATTATTATATTGCATATTGTTATCTTCAAAGTAGTTGCTCAGATTACCAGATACAGGCATGCAACATTGATCAAACAATACAAGCACTATTCCTTTCAAAGTAATAATAATTAGTAGCACAATAATCTTATCTGTCTTGTGTGTGTGTGTGTGTGTGTGTGTGTGTCTTTCCCCTGCCCTTGGTTCTTTTCTCTTTCCCACACTCCAGTTCTTTCCTTTTGAGCAGTTTCTTTTCCTATCACTATATTATAACTTTTACATTTTATTTACTCTTTCAATTTCTTACACTAGGGAGATAATATGATGATTAAACACGTAGGCCTGATTTATTTCACTTCTGAGTATGGTCTCTAGTTGCATCCACTTACTTATAAAAGCCTCAAGTTTATCTTTCTTTGTATTTGAGTTATACTCCATTGTTTAAAAATATCACATCTTTTTATCCATTCCCCTATGAATGGACATACGGGTTGTTTCTAATATTTAGCTACTACAAATTTTGCTGCTATAAACATGGGTGCAAATATATTGCTGTGATGATGTTTTCATTTCTTCTGGGAAAACACCCAAAAAGGGAATACTGGGATTGAATGTGACCTTTAAGCCTAGCTTTTTGAGGAATCTCCAGAGTGATATCCACAGTGGTTTTACAAGTCTATACTCCCACCAACAGTGGAGAAGAGTTCCTTTTTCCCTACAGTCTTTCCAGCATTTTTTTTATTTTAAAGAGAATATTAAGTGAGAAAAAAAGACTAATAGCATATCAACATCACAAACATAAATGAAACAGCAAGAATATTAAAAGTGATACAGGGTTTCAAAACAAAATGATAAGAATTAACAGTGGTTAACAGTGGTTGTTATATTACATATTGTTATCTTCAACTACGTTGCTTGGATTAGCAGATGTATGAGTGAAAGATTGTTCAAACTAGTAAAGAGAATAAAAAATATTATTAGGGCAGGGGATATAGCTCAGCAGTACAAGCACCTGCGTGGCAAGCTCAAGATCCTGAGTTTGATTCCCAGTACCAAAAAAAATGAATTAGATGAAACATTATAGAGATAATACAGTTTCACTAGGTAAGATGGTAGGAATTCACCATGGTTGTTCCATTCCATACTGTTGTCTTCAAATCAGTTGTCGAGATTACCAGATATAAGCATGCAAAATTGGTCAGAACAATTCTTCCTTCTTTTTTCTTTTTCCCTCATCCAAGTCATTCCTTCCTTTGAGCAATTTCTTTCCCTTTCCTATCATCTATTCTATGTTTTGAACTACCACATCTTTTTTATCCATTTCTCAGTTTATGGGCATTTGGATTGTTTCTAAGATTTAGATATTATAAATTCTGCTGCTATAAATAAGAGTGCACATATATCACTGTGGTATGATGCTTGTAATTCTTCTGGGAAAATAACCAGAAGAGGAATAGCTGGGTCAGTGGGACTTCTAATTCTAGTTTTGTGAGGAATCTCCACACTGATTTCGAGTGTTTTCACCAGTCTACACTCCCATCGGCAATAGAATAGGGTTCCTTTCTCCCCACAGCCTCTCCAGCATTTGTTATTGGTTGATTTCTTAATGATAACAACTCTTTCTGGGGTGAGATGGAATCTCAGTGTTGTTTTAATTTGCATTTCTTGAATGACTAATGATGGTGAACACTTTTTCATGTACTTATACGACATTAGTGTTTCTTCATTTGAGAAGTGTGTATTCATCTGAGATGCTCATTTTTGGATTTGGTCTGTGAATTTGGAGGGCCTGATTATTTTAATTCCTTATATGTCCTAAATAGGAGTCCTTTGTCTGAGGGGCAGTTGGCCAAAATTTTTTTTCAATCCGTGGGTTTTCCTTTCACACTATTAGTGATTTCCTTTGATGTGCAAAAACTTTACAATAAGATGAGATACCAGTTGTTGATTCTTTGAAGTATTTCCCATGCAGCTTGGTTTTTGTTCATGAACTCTCTGCCAAACCCTATGTCAAGATTTTGACTTACTTTCTCTTCCAGTAGATTCTGTGTTTCTGTTTAAATGTTTAAATCTTTGATCCATTTTGACTTTAATATAGTGAGTGGTAATAGACATGGGTCTGCTTTTAGTCTTCAGGATGTGGAGGACCAGTTTTTCCAGCACCATTTATTAAAGAGGCTATCTTTCTTCCAGTGAACATGTTTGGCCTCTTCGTCAAAGAAAGGTAACTAAGTATGTTTGTAGTTGTGTCTATATGTTCACATCTGTTCCATTGATCTTCAGGTCTGTTTTTGTGCCAGTACAATGCTGATTTATCACAGTAGCTTTCCAATATAATTTCAAGTCAGGGATTGTGAGGCCTCCTGCCTTTCCTTTGTTTGCCAGGATTGCTTTTACTATTCTAGTCCTTTTCTGGTTCCAGATGAATTTTAAGAATCTTCTCTCTAGATCTGTGAGGTATACTAGTGCTATTTTAATTGACATTGCATTGAACCTGCAGAGCAATTTTGGGAGTACGGTCATTTTAACAATCTAGGTTCTTCCTATTCTTGAGCAACGAATATCTTTCCATTTTTTTATATCCTCTTCTATCTCTTTTTACAGAGCACTCTCATTTTCACTGTATAGATCTTTTACTTTTTTTGTTAGATTGATTCCTAAGTATTTCATTTTTTAAGATGCTATTGTGAAATGTATGGTTTCCCTAATTTCTTTCACAGTCTGTTTGTTGCTTGTGTACAGGAATGCTATTGACTTTTGAGTGTTTGCTTTGTATCCAGCTACACTACTAAATTTGGTTATTAAATCCATAAGCATTTTTGGTGGAGTTTTTTGGGTCTTCTGTGTAGATTGTCATGTCCTCTGCGAATAATGATAATTTCACTTTTCCCTTTTGTATCCTTACTTCTTTTATTTCTCTCTCTTGTCTAATTGCTCTGGCTAATATTTGCAGAACTATATTGAATAGGAACGGTGACAGTGGACATCCTTGTCTTGTTCCGGACTTTTATTTTTTTTTTTTTTTTTTTTTTTTTTTTTTTTTTTTTTTTTTTTTTTTTTTTTTTTTTTTTTTTTTTTTTTTTTTTTTTTTTTTTTTTTTTTTTTTTTTTTTTTTTTTTTTTTT
>PVLD010033840.1:0-13255 GCA_004027595.1 Dinomys branickii | reverse complement strand
TGCCATCTTCTGTGATTGCATCCTGCTTTTAGTGCCAACTGGTCCCAGAGTAAACATGTTGTGACTTTGATTGTTTTGTATTTATTTAAGCATGATTTGTGCTATAGTATGTGATGTATTTTGGAAAATGCACTCCTAAGAAGAATGTGTAGTCTGTTATAGTAGAGTAAATTTGTCCAAAGGTGTGGTTCAGGTCTGATACTTGTTAATTTTTTGTTTAGTTGATTTGTCTTTTTGTGAAAGTGAGGTATTGCAGCAAGCCACTATGATTGTGTTGGTATTCATTTGATCTTTTATGTCCAGGATTATTTGTTTTATGAAGATAGGTTCTCAAGTATTTGTTGCATATATATATGTACAAGTGTTATCACTTCCTAATGAATTTTTCACTTAGCAAATATTGACCATTCTTTGCCTCTTCTGATCAGTTTTAACTTGATGTTTACTTTGAGAATGAAATTGCTAGCACTGCTTGATTTCAGAGTTTTGGTGCATGAAATAAAGTTTTCTATCATTTAATTTTTATTCACTGAATATATTTTTTGACTGAATGAGTTTCTTGAATACAAGAGTGTTGAATTTTGACTTTTGATCCATTCTGAAAATCTATGTCTTTTAATAGGGGAATTGAGGCCCTTAAAACCAACAGTTACTTTAGAAAGCTGTTGATTTATATTTCTGAGTATTTGGCTTTATTGGTTCAATGTCTCTGTCTAAGATATTTTGAGTAGCTTCTGGAATGCTTGTTTAGTGTCCATGAATCTCTTAATTTATTCTTTTTCATGGAATGTCCTTATTTCTCAGTGTATTTTGAAAGAAAGTTTTGCAAGATATAATAGTCTGGGCTGGAAGTTGTTTAATCTTGCAGCCCAAAATATTGCACTCTAAATTTTCTGGCTTTTAAATTTCATGTTAAGCACTCTGCTATAATCCTAAAGGATTTACTTTTATGTGTGATTTTTTGTTTGTTTGTTTCTAATAGATTTTAAGATTCTGTCTGTTTGTTGGACACCTTGAATTCTGACTAAGTGGTGTCCTGGACAGCTTTTTATCTTATGGTTTGTGTTCTGTAATTCTTGATTACCTGTATGTTGAAGTCTTTCCTCATCTGGTAAAATATGCTCTTATAATTTGTACTAAAATAATTTTTTTCAATGTGTGTTGTCTTAGTAAAAGCTCAGGGCCTTATTGATTCACTGTTGAATTCTTCAAAACCTGTAAAGTCTTTATAACACCAATACCATACACCTCAAACACTTCCATACAATAAAAAAGGAAAACCATTTCTGGAAACCAGCATCACTCTTATCACAAAACTAAAGACCCAACAAAAAAGGAAAACTACAGGCCAATCTCCTTAATTAATATAGATGCGAAAGTCATAAATAAGATATTGATGAATAGGATGCAACAAATCATAGCAAGTATCATACAACATGACCAAATAGGTTTAATCTCATGGTTAGAAGGATGGTTCAGCATATACAAATAAAGAAATATAATGCACCACATAAATAGAAGCAAGAAAAAATTCATATTCGTATTATGGCTACAGGGAAAGCATTTGACAAAATAGAACACATATTCATTTTTTAAAAATATCCTGAAGAAAATAGGTATAGAAGGTCCTTTCCTCAATCTATAAAAATCCCTTAATGACAAACCAAATGACCAACATTATGTTAAATGGAAAAAGCCTGAAAACTTGCCATCTAAAATTAGGAAAAAGAGAAACTTGCACATGATAACCACTTATGTCCCACATAGTACTTCAAACATTAAACAGAAAAATCAGTCAAGAGAAGGAAATAAAAGGGATATGTAAAAGAAGGAAGAAGTAAAATTATTATTTTCAGATGACACAAACCTCTGCATGGAAGAATCCAAGTATTTCCCTGCAAACCTCCTAAAATTAATAACCAAATTCAGGAATATAACAGCATATAAATTTAAAACACAAAGATCAATACCATTCCTGTATCAACAATGAACTTACTGAGAAAGAAATCAGGAAAGTTATACAATTCATAATAAATCAAGAAAAATAAAATTCCTAGGAATTAATTTAACCAATCTAATGAAGGACCTCTGAAATAAAAACTCTGAAAAATAATTAAGAGGACATCAGAAAATGAGGAGAAGATATACAACACTTCTGGATAGATAGAACTAACACTGTCAAAATGGCAATTGTTATAAAACTGATATATAGACTTTGTGAAATCTCAATAATTATTTCTACAATATTCATGACAGAATTAGGTAATAGTGACCTAAAATTTACATGGAGCCAAATAGATCAAGAATATCAAAAGTGTTCTGCTTAACAAGTGCAAAGCATGAGACACCACAATACCTGATTTATAGTCATACTACAAAACTACCATATTAAAATTGCATATTACTGGCAAAAAAGGCATGTTGATTAACGAAACACAATAGAGAATGCAGAAACAACCATAGAAACATTCAGTTATTTGATCTTTTACAAAGATACCAAATACATATATTGGAAGAAAGATAGCATCTTTAGCAAATGGTGCTGGGAAAATTCTGTACAAATATTCATATATACAATATTGAAGCTGTTCCATAACTCTTAACATATAGTAATCTGAGATTAAAGACCTAAGTAAAATTAAAGATCTAAGTATTAAAACAGAGACTCTTAACACACTACCAGACAAAATTCTTTCTGAGTAGAGCCCAATTACACAAGAAATAACAACAAAAATCAGCAAGTGGGATTATATCAAATTAAAAAGCTTTTGCCTGGCAAACAAAACAAAAAACAGAGAAAAGAGAGAACATACCGAATGGCAATAAATTTGCCGGCTATTCCTCAGACAAAGGACAGGAATTCTAATATCCAGAATATATAAAAGACTTAAAAAGTTAGATTTGGGGAGAATAAAAAGCCCAATCAGAAACAGCAAACAAAATGATTAAACACTTCTCAGATCAAGAAGTAATATGGTCAAAAATTACATGAAAATTGCTCAACATCTTTGGCCATCAGAGAAATATAAATTAAGACAATATTAAGATTTTATCACATGCTAGAAGGTGACTATCATCAAAACCTCAAATAATATCAAATGTAACATCGCTTGAGGGGAAAAAGGAACCTTCTTACATCGTGAGTGGCAGTGAAAACTAATAAAATCATCATAGAAATCTGCATGGAGACTTCTCAAACAACTACAAATTAAAATTCCATTTGTCCCAGCTGTTCCCCCTCTGGGTATCCTTTCAAAGTAGCTGAAGGCATCATATTGCAGATATATACGCATATAAATATTTATAGCAGGATAATTCATAAGAGCTAAATCTTGCAAGCAGACTATATATATCCATTAGCAGATAAATGGACAAAGGAAATATGGTACCTATATACAATGCCACACTACTCAGCAATAATGAAGGATAAATTTAACACATTTGTAGGAAAATATATGTCTTGAAAATGTAATATTAAGCTAAATAAATCAGACATAGAAATTTAAATACTGCATACTTTCTCTCATTCGAATAATCCAAAGTAAAAATAATGAGAAAAATTCAAAAGTCTAATAAAAGAATAGATGGAGGTTTATCTTTCCCACATAGGGACTACTAAGTGTCTGAGAGTGGGGGATGGGAGAGTGCAAGGGGACATAAAAGGATTTCATGCCCATTAGCCAACTATCCCCAATTAACATAATCTTTATATGTCCTTAACATGAACTTAAGTGTTTAATACTACTACTACTACTACTAATAATAATAATAAAAAGAAGGAATATGCATCTATATCAGGCAGGAGGGACATGGGTGGTTAGGGAATAGGCAATAAAAAAATCGGTATATTTTAAGTGCCTGTACCCGTTCCCTTTGATGAATGCAAGCACCTCGTACTCCAAATATGTACACATAAAAGGTTATTTTATACTATTTTATAGGAGGAAAGAGTCTTCTTTTCAATCAGTTTTAATACCTGGTTACACAACAACATAATTAGAAATTACAACCTTGAATAGTCAATGAATTGATACCTGATACACAACCATCTAAGTTCTGATTGAACACTAGTGAGGAAAAGTTTACTATTTTGCTATTTTCATACACATTTAGTTTTATTTTTTGAAACCTTTAACTATTTGCCTGTCTCAATATAAAACTTTTATTTTGTATATTTCTAGAAACCTGAGTAATGTAATTATCTATAATATTTGAAGATCCTGCAAATGCCATTTTGAAGATTTAAATTAATAATTTGATTAAACAGACTTTCTTACATGGTAAATAAACTTTAATAAAAGTATATAACATTTACTTGAGGATATTTGATAAGGGTGCTAGGTCTAAAAAATTTGTGATTGTTAGGTCTTTGAGAGGAGATATTTTGATTTTTTAAAGGAAAGGAAAGCCCGTTCAGTAACTTTAAAGTGTAATTCTTCAGATCCAAAGAATTTTTTTTACATGTATTGGATAAAATAAATACTTCGGCATTATTATCTTTGCAGTATTATCTTAACTTGTGCCTCAGTATTTAACCACTCCTGAGGGTATTGCACGGAAGAAATTTCCTCAAAGGGATGGCCATTTTAAAAATTAAATCCCAAATATTCTGCTCAGACTTGGTACAGTCACAAAATCAATATGAGACCACTTTGCTGAAATAACTGCTAATCTATCTATCTATTTGTAGTTTTAATACAGTTTAACATGTTAAAGAATTTATTTAGAATGTATTTATGAGCAGGAAAATATTTGGCTTGCTATGTGGTATATTGGAAAAATAGTTCTAGTTTCCATGGTTTTGTTTTTGAAGTTTTAACTTATTTTATTTTCACTTTTTATTTTTGTTAATACATGTTTTCTGTACATAGTGATCACATTCACTGTGGGCATTTGGAATAGGTACATAACATGTCTTCATTCTTTTTCATGCCTGTCCTCTTCCTTTCCCCTTCCATCCATAACTTGTTTTCTTCAATTTTGCAAAATACAGCATGTTTCTCCCTATTTCCAGTTATCTACCTTTGAACTTGACCTTTATTTATATTTTGAGTGTCTCATATAAGAGAAACCATGTAATATCTAACCTTATGGATCTGATTTGTTTCACTTAACATTATGTTGTCAAGATACATCCATTTTCCTACAAATGACTCGTTTGTCATTCACAAAAAATATTTGTACGAAACTATGTGTTACAATGTGATGTTTCTATGCATGTATATATAGTAGAGTGATCAAGTCAGACTAATTAGTACCACTACAAATATTTACTATTTACCTGTAGTGGAAACATTCAATCCCTCCTTTAGAAAATTTAGGAATATTTAACTTATTATTGTTAACTATAGTCACTGGGGTGTGAAATAGAATACCAGAACTCAATCTTCTTGTATTGCTGAATCTTTTTAAAGTTGACCATTATCTTGTTTTTTATTCACTCTTTCCAGCCGGTGGCAATCATTCTTGCTAATTCTGAGCTCAACTTTTCAAAATTCCATTTATAAGTGAGATCATATGGTATCTATCTTTCTAAGCCTCTTTATTTCACTAAGCATAATGTTCTCTAGGTTGATCCACATTGGTTGAACTACAGAATTCCCTTTCTTTAGAAGTCTGAATAGTATTCATTTGTTTATTTATATTTCAAAATCTATTTGTCCACTGACAGACACTTCATCCGTTTCCATATCTTGTCTATTGCGAGTAGTGCTTCAAAGAACATGGGAATATTTTGAACTATATTTCTGTTGCCAGAGAAGCATATACATTTACATGAAAAGTCATGTAGAAAATCTTTACTCTTCTATAAGCTTTAAGAAACATGAGAGAATAATTACAAAGAAATATTGATAAAATTCATAATACATAATTTCACTGAAATATTTAAAGATACTTTTGTATCCTTTATAGATAAATCAAAATCTTTTACCACTACTCCAAATAAATTTCTAAAAATTCAGCAAAAATAATGCAAAAGCAAAATTAATGTGTAGTATTAAAAGTATTGTTGTGGAATACTACTGTAAATTACTACATATGTACTTTTCTATATTCATATACATGATGAAGAAATTATACTTTAAATTAGGCATTTGAGCTTTTCTTGGTTTAATGCACTCAAATATCATTTACTTACAGACATCCTCTTAATATACTAAGCCAATAATTGTGAAATAATCCATAATTGATTCTTTTCAAAGAAATTTATTTACTTGCATATTATTCTTAAATACAGGCATTTTGTCTTCAATATCACACATTAGCTGCCTTCACTAATATTGATATTTGTTTACTGATTAAAATTATTTTCAAAAATTAAGAGTGAGTAAAAAGTAAAATCTGGATTACAATGATTAAATTTATTATATTTTAATAGGCAATAATTTTGATATATATTATATGCCTATTAAAATTTTCTCATTCAAAATACTTATACACATTTGACTTTCACTAAAAGAATACACTTTTAACATAATATGAAGGTTTTGTTGAGCTTGATGGATGGCCTGCTAGAAGATTTGTTTGCTTCTCAACAGAAAATCACAATATCTTCCTTTCAACATACCATGAAAAATGAATCTCTGGAGAAGTGACATTAAGTGTGTGGCTTGGCTTGTCTCCCTTTTGGTGGATGCCCTATTACCTGTGTTCCAGTAAGTAGAAGAATTCAAATAAAATGTATATACTGGATGCTTTAAGGTTACCATGACATTAAATACTAACTACTCATATTAAAAAGTGAATACATTCTAAAGTATAATCATGTAAATGGACAAGGAATGAAATAATTAAACTATGGAAATGTACAATAATATATAACTTCTGTGATTCCTGAAGATATTTTGCAATATGGAGTAGGAGGAGAAGGAAAACTAAAACTGACTAATATGTGCTGGATACACCAACCAATTCCCCAAAACGATTTTAATTATTATTTATCATAAGGCGTATACCCCAAAATGAAAAAAGTATAATTGTTAAAATATAATTTCATATTAAATGAATTGTATAGTAGAATTGTCCCTTGAGTAAGGTTACTAAACTTAGAAAAAAATCAAAGTTTTAAAATATTTTGCTGTCTTTAGAATTCATACTTGGTGTTTTGTGTATGTGTGTTTGTGAATTTGAAGAGTTTGAAAAGGTAGTGAGTAAGGTCTTTATCATTTTAATATGCATTACCAGAATAAAGAATACTTATTATTTTTCAATAATTATTGACAGTGTAATTTTTTCAATGTTCTTAGACACACATACAGTTTTTCTTATATAGAATTATTTCAGCTTCACTAAAAAATAAATGGAGATTACCCGATTAAGAGCAAATTATTAAATATAATCAATTTCATGTTCCTAAAATAATTTACACTAATATAAAATAAAGTTATCCAGTATAAAAATAAACTGTGCTTTAGAGTAAGTGCCTTATATTTAGTAGTTACTACACATTTATGAAAAATAAATAAAACTATTATATACCTATTTTAATAGAGTTGATAGTTGTCAAAAGTTTTGACAGTATAGTTGCAATGAACTGTGTATTAATTTCATATTTAGGCAGTATTAAGAATAAATTAGCTTAAAATTTTCAGTACTTTTTGTCACACAAAAACACTGGTAGATGAGAAAATAATTTACTCAGGAAATGGGTTGATTCTAATCGAGGGAAAATAATCAGAAATATATAGCAGGGTTATTTTTACTGGAGAGGATATGATACACTTAAATGATTTTTCTATGGCCTACTTGGAACACCAATAGTGTAGATAATTCACACAAGAGCTGTGATATTTGTGGAGGCTTAGTTATACACTGTCCTTCCTTTTCTTTAAAGGAAAGCATCTCCGAGTTCATTGGCTTCACAGTTGATATGATCAAAGGCAATGTGACTATAATAGTTTTGCAAAATAAGGAGCTGCAAAATGAGACATATGTGTGTGTGTATACCAATGTGTGTAATTTTGTTCTGCATTTCCCAGGATAAATCTAGAAGTTCTGAAGGTCTTCAACAACGTGTCAAACAATGAAATAAAAGTTTAAAATTTGGAGGGAGAAGTGTCTTTCATGTTCATAGTAATGTAGTTCTCCCTAAAGGACTTACCAGAGTCTTTATCAGTTATCTGCTCAGTGGTAAGTTGTTCCACTTTTGTCCTTACAATGTATGAGAGTTGAACTCTTTTCCTTTGTGTATACTCCTGCTTGGTACTCATACCTCAGCCATTCACTCACTACCATTTTAGTTAGGTATCTATACCCAGGGTTGCTGGCGTGCAATCTAGAAATGTGTCCTCTCCCACAGAAGCCTCTTCCTAAAGTTTACCATGAGCCACATATACTCCTCAACTTCTTCCAAACAAAACTTTAGCTTCCTTCTCCACTTCTGAGGAGAAGCAGCTTATTCCTAATGATTCTAAAACATAAAATCTATTCACTACTCACTAAAAGAGTGCAAATAGGGAGGTGTAAAGAAAGCTTAGATTTCTAAGGATTTCAAATTACCCCCTTTTGGCATATAGATGAAACCAAATTCGCATTGTTTTGTCCTGGTGGGTTCACTGCCTGTGACATAAGCTAGAATGAAGATTTTTGTCTGGTTCTCTCTATACTGCTGGTCAATTCCCATTACTCCAGGCTGTTGTACAGTTTCTGAAGACATTGAATAAGGTAATACCAAAACATTGCCTCAACACGAAAGAGAATTAGGTTCATAAAAGCCCAAGGCTACATTTTATCAATTGATCAATATGTAACTTCACTTTTCCTGTGTTTCTGTTTAAAGACAGCTTATATAATTTATATTGTGGAATCGTTAATACTAAACTCACACAAAAAAGCACATTATCTCTTTCCCTACATGGAGGACATCAAAAGCCTTTTTTATTTAACACTTCTACACTATGCTTCTGGGGTATTTTAAATGGTAAATCGTCAGCCAGAAAAAGCACAAAACTATGAACAAGATATGGCACTAAATGTACACATATAGGAACACTTATGCATAATATAAAAACTGAAACAAGAATGCAAAGTGGGACTTGATTCAACCTTAGCTAAAAAGTCATATAATGAGTGATAAATTTTTCACTGATTTACAATTACAACTGAAGACAGTCATTGATTTTGGTGTTACACATAAATATAGGTAAGTAAGCAGTTCACAAATATGAGTCCACAGACAATAAGAACTGATAATACACACAAATGTGAATGACTATATTCTATACTAATATTTCCTACTTATAATGAATAGATTGATAGGTAATCACACCCATATAAATGGTTTTGAACTTGTCAGCAGAGAACATAATGTATATATTCTTTGATAATTACACTTATTTGCTTTTTATTCACAAAAGTGTTACCAAGTCTTGGGCAAAGAAACAAAAGTGTATAGAGTTGAATGTGAGAGAAAAATTAAGGGATATTTTTGTATAGGCAGGAACACAATTTTATAGATCAAAGTAAGAAACTAATTTAAGCAAACACCACTTGAACTGATCAATGCGACTAAGAACTAATAGGTTAGGGAAATATAGGTATATGAGCACTATTAATACGAATTATACAAAAGTGTGAGAATATTATGGTTACTATGGGAAAATATTCTAACAATTTTGTTCACATAGAAATTAGAAAAATGAACCTGAATTTTCTACTAAATCTAAGTTTAAAGTTAACAAGTACTACATCTTCTATTGTGACCAGAGCCAAAATTATTTATTCAATTGTGTTTATTTCAGTGACACAAAGTACCATAACTTTAATTGAAACAGAATTATGTGGACAGAAATGAACATAATTTAAATAGGAAATTTAATAACAGCAAAAATTCTATTATATGTTGCTTAATTTTTATAGTAATTAGGAATGTAACAATTAGGTACTAGTTTCAGAATTTTGTATGTCCCTATTAGGGCCCACTTAAAATTCTGCATTTTGTCCCATATAAGAATGAGTGGTGGGTTCTCAGTCATATCTACATTACAGAACAGCATAACATGGGATAGAGCTCAGGGGTATGAGCACCTGCCTGGCAAGTGCAAAGTCCTTAGTTCAATTCATGGTACCAAAAAGAACAGCATGACAAACGCTAAACCAGCTAACTCAGTAGAAACCTTGGCAATGAAAATTCAAGGTACCTCAAAAGCTTTCTGCCTTTATAGGATCTAATATACCCAGTGCAATTTCTCCTTACAGATGTATTGAATGGAAAAATTGTTCATTGTGGTGTTACCAAAAGTATGTAGATAGGTTGCAAATTTATATGACCTAATTATATACTGAAAATAATTTGACATGTTATTTGTACTATTAAGCAAGTATGTTAATAGATAATTTCTTAATAGAGAGCATGGAAGATACTCAACAAAAGGAATTAATTCAAGGCAATAATACTTGTTACTAAAAAATACCAAATTACATTCTAATGTAGAATCAGCTGTAACAAGGAGTGATACTTGAACAGAGAATTGGCCTGAAATTGGCATAAATGAGAATGGATTTTTTCTGGATAAAAGTTCCAATAGGAACAGTATTTCCTGTGCCAGTAATCAGTCTTGAACTTGGTACAGAAAAGGTTCATTAAAAAGTAGGGCTTGGGTATACATAAGACATGCATTCAGAGTGGGACTGATATTCTCCAATATTTTCTATATACACTGACCTACGTAATGAAAATAGATAATCAGGATGTCACATGGTAGATAATCTAAGATCTTTGTAAGCTAATATTTCTAAAATTCACTTTCCATATTTGTTTAATATATCATAATTCAGGGTCACCACAACCCAGGATAGCAATAAATACACATAGTCAGAGAACAGTAAGATCCTATGGAGTACAAAATCTTGAACAAATTTTAGTGTTTAAAGTAGACATTAAGAATTTTCAAAAAATATTCTATTACTCTCTTTTGTGATTTAAGTAACTCGAAGCACTTGCTTTTATAAATTTTGCCATAGTAATAATTCAAAAAACTTTTATACAAAATAATCTTCCAACTTTGCATTACAGTGATCATGATCTCTTGAAAAATATCCAGCTCCATTGTGGGTACATCTTGTTTAAATAATAAACATATTTCCTTAAATTTCAGAGTCCTTAGTATAATTTTAAAGTACCCTTATTTAAGTCTTTCTTCTCAACTTGCTCTTACTTATACTTGCTTCAGATAGAAGTCCTTCACCAGGCACTGAAGCTATTCACTTGTAATTTGTATATCTGCTTATAGGGTGTTAAGAGGAAAGTGTAACTATTATAAATGTGAGAGGTGAATTTCAAAGCAAGAGAATATGTATGTCATCATTCAATCTACCTATTCTATTAATTTATTATTTTCCTCTTAATATTAGCTCGAATAGTGGCATTTCCCAAATGAGCATTTTTATAGTTGTTTTAAATTTATTTGTATTTTTGACTATAAAGTACATCTCCTATAAAAATATAGCTGAATTTTATTTTTTTCATTAAATATGAAAATATTGCATTTTAATTGGATTGTTTAGTTCACACTAATTTAATGCTGTATATTAGTTAATTTACATCTGTCATTTGATTTTTGTTTTCCATATATTTTAAAGCAGTTTTTCACTATTTTATTTTTATTTCCTTCTTTTGCATTAACTGAATTTATTTAGTGTACCAGTCCAATTTCATTAAAATTTTTAAACATTCTGTCCTAATAAGTACTAAAGAAGGACTCATATCTGGAACATAAAGGAAAATCTTACTACTGAAATATATAAAATCAAATAATAAAATTTCACAAATTATCTAAATGTATAATATTGTACCAAATAAATACAATTGCACAAAAAGTACATGGAAAGATGTCAAATATCAATGGGCAACAACAAAATGCAAATAGGATAAATAAAAATACAGATAATAATAGATACTTCACATATTGAGAAAACAGAAATTTAATATACTGCTGATGCTGTCACTTGAGAAAATGGCCAAGCAGATCCTCAAAAGGATAAAGCCAGTATAACTCTGTGAACCAAAATCATCAGTTCTAGATACACCCAGGACAAATGAAAACATATTCCCACACAGGAACTTGTACAAGAATGTTCATAGTAGAATTACTGATGAATAGATGAACATGTATATCTATACCAAAAAATATTATCCAGCAATAAAAATGGAATATTGATATTTGTTACAACTATTTAAAAGGAAATGTTAAAAATGGCATTTAATGAGCAAAATAAGTGACAATTATGTATTGTATACCTTTGACAAAAGCAACTAGAATATTCAAAAACATATGTGTATTCAATAAAATTCTTGTCATCTAGATCTGGAAGAGGAAATGTTGAATGACAAGTAGTGCTAATAAGAAAATTATTCTTTTGAGAAGTGATAAAAATGTTATAAATTGATCCTTTGGGACAGGGAAGCAGCTCGGGCTCAGGAAGTGCACGAAGGCGGCCCTCTCTGTTGGCAGGTGATGCCTGCAGCATGGGAGCAGCCCCAGTCTTTGTGAGCCTCTCAGTTTGTGGGTGAGGCCTTCAACTCAGAAGCAGGCCCAGTATCTGTAGCAGGTGAGGCCTGTGCATATGCTCCAACCCTCTCCTTTGGGACAGGCAGGCAGCTAGGGCATGGGAGCTGCACAGGGCTCTGTGGTCCTCTAGATTGGGAGGTGAGGCCTGCCCTCCCTGACCTGGAGAAATAAAATATTTCCACGACAAAGAACAACTTAAGAACTTCATGAGTGCCAAACCAACCTTATTTAAGTCTTTCTTCTCAACTTGGTCTAACTTTTACTTGTTTCAGATAGAAGTCCTTCGCCAGGCACTTAAGCTCTTCACTTGCATTTTGTATATCTTCTTACAGGGTGTAAAGGTGAAAGTATAAATATTATAAATGTGAGAGTTGAATTGAGGAAATGGAACTTTCATATACTGCTGATGGGACTAGAAAATGATGCTGTTGCTTCAGAAATTCCCTAAAATTAGACAGAGAAGAGACCACAACCTCAAGAACAACAATAGAAAGGAACCCTCAAGCAGAGCAAGCACTAAACAGGGAGGAAAAGGAGGAAACCATCAGCAAGTAAATAACACAACAAGGATAAGTCAACAAAAAATCAGTTATAACCATTAATATAAATGGACTTAATTCGCCAGTCAAAAGAAACAGACTGGCAGAGTTGTTTAAGAGACAAAACTCTACATTATGCTGTATATGGGAAACACACTTTACTCAAAAGGAAATCCACAGACTGAAAGTCAAAGGATAGAAAACAAT
>PVLD010033839.1:0-13255 GCA_004027595.1 Dinomys branickii | reverse complement strand
GTTCATTCCCCAGATAACATGTCTTGGGCACTATGTGGGACATGGGACACAGACAAGCAAACAAGACAAGACAGGCCAGGGAGAGGAATGAACTTAGTCACCAACCATCAGCCCTATATGTACTGAGGGTGAGTTGGACAGAGAACTTCTTATCTACCCCCCACTCACAAACGTGACAATTCTCACCTTACTCTCACATGGACTCTGTAGAAAAACTAGTGCAATTCTAGGTAAATTCACCGGGTAAGAACAGCAAGCCTTTTTGTTAAAGCCACACGCCAGCTGTGCAGGGGATGTAATCTGTTCTGGCTCCCCCTCTCTAATCCTTGCTACCTGGGTGAGAGTGCTTTCTGAATGCAATGCACCTGGGCAAGGGTTCTGCGAGGGAGAGCGCCATCTTCACGAAAGACAGCACTGCTGAGGCCTCTTCCCATCCCTTGTACTACTACTTGTTGAGTACCTACTCCATTGTAGGTGCTGTTCTGGGTACTTGGCTCACACGAGAATGCACCCTGGCCAACAGGGAGTGTATGATCTTGGGAGAATGGACTCCTCGTTCATTATGGCCATGTATCCTGAGGGTGGGTGGACCACAGATTGGAATTTATGTGCCTCCCTCTCTGTCTGTCTGTCTAGCCTCACAGAGATTTGTGGGGGAAAATCCTCTAAACCTTGGGACAGTCCCACACAGATGCACCTATGTGCCGGGGAATGGGCCTAGCTGGTCATCCACGGTCAGACCTACACCCACAGAGTGGGCTCTCCAACCTAGTGCATCACTCACGTGCTTTCAGCTTGGGCGCCATTGCTGCCTTGAATCCCAAGGTCTCTAAGGGACAGAATCTTGTCCACATTCAGAGTTTGAGATCGGATCCCTGCATATCAACTTTCCCTCCTCCTCCTTTCTCCTTCAGATATTCAAGCATCTATTAGGTACTAGGTACTATTCTGGTTAGAGAGGATATAGCAGATCAAATGGACAAGGTTGCTCCCTACATTCTGCTAGGGAACTGATGTATACACTGTGATCATGAATGTTGTAGACTAATTGGTTGCTGTTCAAAAGAAAGTAAATCTATGTGTATAGAGAGCCCTTCCTAGTCCTTATCACGGTCTGGGAAGTTTATAGTTGTCATCCCACAGAAAAGTTATTTGGATTCTAGCAAGTTAATTCCAATCTACCACTTCCAGTGCAACCCACATCAAGAATAAAGATACTAAGGCATATTTGTAGCTGTGGGGAGCCAAGGGGTGCTAAGTCCAGTGACAATGATGGCTAACTGGGAAAAAGGCCTTGACCCAGGGCCAAACCTGGGTTTTATTAATTCGTGAGGAAGGGACTGGCATGAGGATGAGTGACTGTGAGAGTGGCTGGACGTACATGAGTGCTGTGAGCTGGACTAGGTAGCAGGTCTGAAATCACCTCTGCAATATGCAGAGAGAAGGATGTGCAGAAGGAGTAATCTGCATAACAGAGTTTGAGGTAGTATCTAGTATTTTGGGGTTGGTGCTTCAGCTCTGATGTGTAGTGCTTTATGCCCAAGGGTGTCACAGCCTCTTATCTTGACGCTCAATCCCAGCTGACTGCTTGGAGCACAGTTCTCTATCCTACCCGGCTCATACATGTTTCCTGGGAGCTATGGGGCAGGGTAATGCTGACCTGTCACCTTGCTTCAAAGACCACACCAACACCTCAGCTGGATTGATTTGCATTGCTTAAAACCAATGGAAAGGGTAAGGAAAAGACCTAGCCAGCTCAGTACACATCAATATATGGAAATAGGGCCAGGTTTAACTAAAATGGAGATAACTGATCTTCTTTTTTTATTTTTTTATTTTTTTTGCTCTTCTTTCAAGAAGAGTCATTCAAATGGTCCTCCACAAGTATGTTCCTCTTTACCCAGTCCATGTGCATGGACATGTATAGGTTCTGTTCTGTGAGATTTCTCAAACTCTGCCCACCTCAGCCCCTCTGTGCCCTAGGGTGCACCCAGAGACACAGGCCTGTGTGCAGAGAACTCGCTTACAGGAAAGTGGGAGGGAGCGGCTGTTGTGCTGGGCCTCTACCGTTCTCCCTATACAGTGAACTTTTTTAACCCTCCCATAGAAAGGGATTACATGAGGGAAGTCTTCCTGCTCCTTCTCTTTCTGGTGTTCTGTGGGACAGATCCTTTTTTTTACCTTTCTTTACCCTCACCCGTGAAAATACTCTGTGCAGAAAAGTACATTTGTGAGTACACACACACACACACACACACACACACACACAATGTGAGTCCTGAGCCCTCAGCCCTGCCCTCCCTCGCAAATCCTAGTACTTGTGTGCAAGTGCTGTGTCAGCGCAGTGCCTAGGCAAAGTCCAAACTACTTCTGCACAGAGCATAGTGCCTGCACACAGTCTGCATCCTCTGTTCATTCATGCCCTTCACTGCTAGTGATGGTCCCTGTCTGTGCCAGTCATGGTGGAACAGGATGAACAAGACTGCACCAACTCACCCTCACATCTGTAGTGCGCATGTTAATAGCATGACTTTTCTCCTTATTGCTCAGCATATACATATGCCAGGGAACAAGTCTTCCAGTCACCCCTCTCCTATCCCCCCCACATACACACAGAGCTTGTGTGTAGAATCACAGAAGCTGTGTCCCTTGTACACACGGCAGTATCCACAGTGTGTATAGGATGAGGAGGAGCATCGGTGCCCCTGTCTTGTGTGGCGAGTGGTGCCCTTTCTCCGTGCTCCTTTCGTGGCCAGAGCTTGCAGAAGGATGATCCCTGTTTATTCCTCATCTCACACGTGCATAAACAGGACAGGTGTCTCACCTTTGTATGATCCAGCTATGAGAAGGAGACTGCTGTTTCTTGTGCCCACACACGGGATCTGAAGATGTCTGAGCCTTCTGCTCAAATCCTTCGTATTCTCAGAACTTGGTTACAAACGCTGGCCCAGCTCACTGACCTTGTTCAAAAATTCAAGGAGAGGGAGTATCATCTGTTTTAAAGCTTAGAGGTTTTATATTGCCATACCACTGCTCCCCCATTCTTTCATTTCTTTATTGCCCATTTAGAGTAACGGTTCTCAGAGTGTGAGCCCCAGATGAATAGCATGAGATCAGCTGGGAACTTCCTCAAAATGCAAATACTTACCTGGGCGTGGTGGCGTGAGCCTGTGATGCCAGCACTTGCGAGGCTGAGGCAGAGGATCATTGTGAGTTCAAGGCCAGCCTGGGCTACACAGTGAGTTCCAAACCAGCCTGAGCTGCATAGCGAGACCCTGTCAAAGAAAAAGACAAAGAAAAAAATGCAAATTCTTGAGTTCCATTAACGGTCTACTAAATCATAAACTACAGCAATCTGTACTCTTATAAAACTTTCCAAGATTGATTCTGATGTTTGCTCAAGTTCACTTAATTTTGTGCCAGTGTTGGTGATGCAGTGATAAGCAAGTCATGTATGTTCATGTAGGCTGTAACTGGGAGGACATCATTTAATGGAACACAGCTGCACAATTGGTGAGCAAAGGTTAAGTGATACATGACACACTATGGGAAGAGCCTTCACACAACTTCTCCGGAGTGGACCTAACACTTTTAAGTGTGTGTATGCACACACAAATAGGCACTTGGTTTGCAGAAGAATGAACTGCTCCTTCTCTTGTACCCATTGCATATCGGAGTTGTGAATTCTCAGAATACCTCCCGTGTGCATGGATTACAGGAGGATGAGCCTTGTCATCATGAACCTTCTGCAAAACAATTCAGTTAGCGTATCAGTATTCATCACTGGGGCTGTGCCACACACTGTGTCTGGAGCATCCTGCTGAGAAAAGGAAATGGTCTCCCTCTTTAGGACTTCCTAGCATGTAGGGTTTTCCCCAGCCTGAGAGACACCAGGCATGCAATGGTGCCAGGAATGAACCCTCTCTTTCACAGACATGCTCCTCGGTGTATGTGTGTAAATGTAGACAGGAGAATGAAAGAGGGGAGGGGCCTTCTTATTGTTGCCACTTGTCTTCAAGAGTGTGAACTTCCTGGTTGCACACACTCAAATGAACCTCTGGTGCACATGTGCCTCAACCGTGAGTTCACGCATCTCTGCCTATCTTTGTAGCCGTTGCACACATGCTGTCCTATCAATACATTGTACTTGTGTAAGGTACAAGATTGGGAGCCTTGTTCGCATGGGGGACAGAGCCTTGTAGCACTTTTCTTTGACCTTTAGCCAAAAGTCTGAGAAGCAATAGCACTTCTCTTTCCTTTGCTCATTCTTTCAGTACATCATTTGTGTGTATGTTTTTGGGTCCATCTGTCCATGTGTTCACCTGTACCTTTAACAGATTCACTGATCTGCTGCTCTTTGGGGTTGCCACAGTGAACTAACCAGTAAGAGATGCCAGCCTTACTTTCTAGTAGACTCATGGAACATCAGCTTCCTCGTGATATCCAGCTTCCTGTAGGTTGATGGGCTCAGGGTGCCTGAAATTGGGCTCCTTGTTATCCCTTCACACAGACGAGGGTGTCTGTGCATGTGCAAGTGGGGTATACATTTTGAGTCTTCTGTTCTGCCCCATCATTTACTTGCCACTTAGACGTGAGTGCTATTTTGGTGCAACACCTACTCCAGAACAGTAAGGAGGTCCCTTGTTGCACGTGGGACAAAGCACCTGTAAATCAGTCACCACTTCCTTCTTCCTCCTTTTCCCCTGCCCACCTCTCTTCCAAAAGTGCTAAATGAGCATTAGGATGTGCTGACTCTGCACTCCCAGGGCCACGAGCAGATGGTGGTACACAAGATGGACTTGGTCCTTGCCTCACAGAGATGGGTAGGACAATGGACTTTCATATCACCTGTGTTCTTGCATGTACTGAGTTGGTGGCAGGCCACAGAATGGTCCTTCTTATTGACATTGTATTAGTCAGCTTTCCTATTGCTGGGACACAATGCCGAATAGCCACAACTTAGAGGATAAGAGATTGTAGTTGGCTCAAGATTACAAAAGAGTCAGTGAATGATTGGCTGACTCCCAGGCAGAAACCTCATGGTAGAAGGGCCAATGGAGCAAAGCTGCTGAGCTCATCAAGGCCAGGAAGCAGAGCAGAGGAATGGTGCCAGAGAGGAACAGGCCAGGGGCTGGACATAGTACCCAAGATCATGCCTCTGTGACCCTCCCAGACACACACACAGTAGTTTTACTCATCTTTTAGGCATTTCTTAACCAGTAAAGTTGACATATCAGAACTAAGAGTCATAGGCACCTTTTCCCAAGCCACATAGAAGTGGTGGATTTCCCACTCCTGCTCTCACATGGACCTGTATAACAGAGGACCTTCTCCGCACTGAGCAGTGTGGGGCCCTGAGCCTTCTGCCCTGCTCCCTCTCTCTAATCCTTGCTATCTGGGTGCTAGTGCTGTCTCAATGCAATGTACCTGGGCAAGGGTTCAGAGAGGGTGAGCACATCTGCAACAAGAAGGACAGAGAGCCTATGTGTTGCCCCCACTTCCTCCCCTCATAATTGTTTTTGAGTGACAAGGGTGTGTTGGGGAAGCACAGGCCAGAATAAGGACTTCAGGTACTCTGGTGGTCTTGTCTACATCCTAGAATAAATGTCTTCTTTAAGTCGTGCACCCAGAATGTTACAATGAGTTTGTTCTGTATGTCCCTCCCGCCATCCACACACAGGGTGGTTGGTGGGCAGAAACCAGAGCCTTCTGATCTGTTTCTGAGCCTACTTTCTTTAAACCTAGAGGCAACTGCTGTCAGGTACTATTGTCAGCCAAAGATTGAATGAGAGGGAGTCTTGCCTATGCCCACAACCACCAAATGCCATTATGTCTGCCTTCCTGCTCTCTTCAATGTCTTTGGTTTCTGCCATGTGTTGGGCACTGTTTCCTGTTGGGGATGCAGTGATGACCAAAACGGGGAGGATCATAGGTTGTGCTGTCTTGTGGGCACCTTTAGGAGAATTAACTTCATCTAGATTCCTAGCACATCTTTCAGCACAAGTGATGGAGCACCAAAGTGTCAACCTTCCCCTTCTCCCATCTCTTCTGAGGAAGAGAAATGTCCACATTTGTAGAGAAGGTGTATACATACAAGATGTGTAGAAGTCCAAGCTCATAAATTACTCTTTTTTTTAATTTGTTTTTTTGAGACAACATCTTGCTGTGTACTTTAGGCTGCCCTTGGACTTACTATATAGATACTCCAGGCGGGCCTCAAACTGAAAGTGATCTCCTGCCTCAGCCTCCCTAATGCTGGGATTATAGGCATGCGCCACCACACCTAGCCCATCTGCTTTGTAACTTCAAGTCTAGATTTGAAAAGGGGCAGAAAAGTGTTGTCCCAGAGTTCAGAGTTGTGTATCAGCAGCACATTTTCTCTTCTGGAAATGAGGTAACCATCAAATGAGTTAAGCTACCTATGATAAATCTTTAAGACAAAAGGGGGAGGTTTTGAAGAATTCTAAATAGCCTGTCACAAGCATTTTCTCAGCAGTGTTCTGCAGAACAGCTACTTCAGCTAAACTGATCTGCTCATTCCTACCTTTCTTAGTACTTTTTCCCATTGCTATAACAAACGTATGATTTTAACTCAGTGCTGCACCACAGGATTCGAAGCAGTAGTGAGAGACATAGAGATAGAGGCAGACACCATATTTTAGACTTCATTCTTAAATTATTAAACATCTGGAACTTATAAATTCTGACTCTTGCTTCACCCCCTCTGCCAGATTCTTCAGTATATGCTGTAGTGAAAGTTAAGGTTACTGTTACGGTTTTTATCTAGATGTCTTCCCAAAGCCTCATGGGGTCATAGGATTTTTTCCTTCAGAGGTGGCTGAATCTAGACTGTGTGACTGATTCATAGTGCAATTCTGGGATTAAGCATGCTGGGATTAAGTGTGGGTGGATGTTGGGAT
This sequence comes from Dinomys branickii, assembly GCA_004027595.1. Lineage (NCBI taxonomy): Eukaryota > Metazoa > Chordata > Mammalia > Rodentia > Dinomyidae > Dinomys > Dinomys branickii. Next base: position 6,335 of record PVLD010033839.1, on the reverse strand, counting down.
CAGTCTACCACCCTAATTCCAGCAGTCTGGAAAGATAAAAGGGGCAGAAACCGCCTTTTGTCTCCCTTCCCTATCTTGCCTTTGCTGTGTTCTGCTGCCATGAATTGATTTTCCTCTGTGATGCCTCTCTGCCATGTGCCACTCTGTCTCGGAGCCAGCTGATTATGGACTGCAACCTCTACAACCTGTGAGCTAAATAATCTATCTTCCCTTAACTTTGATTGTTGGGTATTTTGTCTCAGCAATGAGCAAAAAGTAAACTAAGACAGTTATGCAATATGTGCCCCTTAGGTTATGTACCCTAAAATTTCATGGTTTTTACTACTCAGCTGTTTATATACCTCTTGAGGTCCAAGACTAAAATCATCCATATCCTCTGGGAGCTTGTTAGAAATACCAATTCTTAAGTCTTACCCCAGACCTGTAATCTGTGTTTTAACAAGCCCTTCAGGGGATTCTGATATACAAATAGTCTGAGAAATACTGGTTTAAATAATTTTAGATTGCCATTCTTTAATTACTAGAGAGATTCTGTGTAAATCATCTGTTAACAGTATGACTTTTAGTATCAAATTTTCTTATGTAAGTGAGGCATGGTGGTGCATGCCTGTAATTCTAGTACACAGGAGGCTGAGGCAGGAGGATCATAAGTTCAAGCCCATTGTAGAGTATATAGCAAGGTCAAGGTCAGCATGGCCTGTATAGCAAGACCTTATCTTAAAAAATTTTTCTTTCTTATGTGTAAGCTGTTAGTCCAGTCTCCTTTGATTTTTAAAAATATTAATAGACTTAGTTTTTGGAGTTATTTTAGGTTTACTGGGAAGATTGAGTGGAAAGTACAAAATCCCTGTATACTTCCTATCCCAGTATCTCCCATTATTAGCATTTTGCATTAGTGTTGTCCACTGTTGGAGCTGCTGGGCTGATGTTAATACAATATTATTAACCAAAGTCCATAGTTCACACTTGAGTTCCTTTGTTGTTATCCTTGTTGTTTGAGACCCAGTCTTGCTATGCATTCCAGGCTGGCTTTGAACTCCTGGGCTCAAATGATCCTCTTTTCTTAGCCTCTGAGGTAGGTGGACTACCTACCTCATGCCATCATGCCCCACAGGGTTCCCTTTTAGTGTTGTGCATACTATGGGTCTGGACAAATATATAGTGACGTGTTTCCACCACTGTAGTGTCGCACGGAGTAGTTCCACTGCCCTGAAAGTCCTTTGTGTTTCATCTATTCACTTATTTCTCTTCCTTTACCCTAAATGCCTGGCAGCTACTGATCATTTTATTGTCTCTAGTTTAGCCTTTTCTAAAAAGTTATATAGTTAGAATCATGCAGTATGTGGCCTTTTCAGGATGCTTTCTTTTACTTAGCAGTATACATTTAAAGCTTCTCTGTGTCTTTTCAAGGGTTGACAGCTCATTTTTTTTTTGAATTAAATTTAATTTTTTAAAATCTTTTTGAGACAGGGTCTCACTATACTGTTCAGGTTGGCCCTAAACTCACTTTGTAGCCCAAGCTGGCCTCGAACTCACAGTGATCCTCTTTCCTCCGCCTCCTGGGTGCTGGGGTTACAGGTGTGTGCCACCATGCTCGGCCTTCATTTCTTTTTATTGTTTACTAATTTTCCATTGTGTGAATATACTACAGTTTTTCCATTCGTCTACTGAAGAGCAGCTTGGTTACTTGCAAGTACTTTTTTTTTTTTTTTTGAGACAAGGTCTCATTATTTAGTTCAGGCTGGCCTTGAACTTGCTTATGGAAGCAAGACTGACCTCAAACTCACGGTGATTCTCTTGCCTCAGGCTGCTGAGTGCTGGGATCACAGGCATGCGCCCCCATGCCTGGCTTGCTTCCAAGTTTTGATAACTGTGAATAAGTATTAAAAACATTGTATGCAGGATTTTGTGTGAACATAAAACCTCAATTTATTTGGATAGATACCAGGAGCATAATTGCTGGATCATATGGTAAGTCTATGTTTAGTGTGTGATTTCTTTATTGGTTAGTCCATCTCTTTTATTTATTTATTTACTTTTATTTTTAAAATTTTATTTTTACTAGTACATGTTTGTAGTACATAATGATTGCATTCATTGTGGGAAGTTGGTGTATGTATGTAACATTTCTTTTTTCTATTCCCTGCCCCTCCTTTCATTTCCCCTGCCTCCATTTCTTGGTCCTCTTCCATCTTGCAAAAAGATCTATCTCCCTGCATCCTCTTTTATTTTAGTATTTAATTTATTTATATTTTGGATTTGTCATATAGGTAAACATTCAGTATTTAATTATTTGTCTATTGATGGACTTATAGGCAATTTTCACAATTCAGCTATTAGGAGTTGTGGTGCTATATGTGGGTATGCATATGTTACAGTAACATGATATCTTTAATTCTTTGGGGAAGATACCTGGAAGGGAGACACCTGGGTCAAATGGAATTTCTAGTTTTAGGTTTTTGAGGAATCTCCATGTTGGTTTCTATAGTGGTTGTACTAATGTTATTTCTACTAACAATAGCTCCTAGCCTCATCAGCATTTGTTATTATGTGATTTCTTGATGACAGCTATTCTTTCTGGAGTAAGATAGAATTTCAATACTATTTTAATTTATGTTTCTCTAATTGTCAGAGATGTTGAACATTTTTTCCATGTATTTATTGGCCATTTGTACTTCTTCTAAGAAGTGACTATTCATTTCAGTTGCCTGTTTTTTGATTGAGTCCTTTATTTTGGAGGTCTAATTTCCTTAGTTTCTTCATATATTCTCTGAGGAATAACTATCATTTTTTTTCCCATTCGGCAGACTGTGTCTTCACTCTGTTTCTTTTGCTGTGTAGAAGCACTGTGTTCACTTTTTTAAGAAACCACCAGTCAGGTTTAGAAAGTAGCTGTTTCTTTTCTCATTTCCACAGGCAGCGAATGTGAGTTCCTGTTGTACCACATCCTCACCAGCATTTGGTTTGGCCTGTGTTTTGGATTTTACCCATTCTAATGGGTATGTAGTGACATCTCATTTTAATTTGATGTTCCCTAACCACATGTGACGTTAAGTATGTTTTCATATGCTTCTTTGTCATCTGAGTATCTTTTTTGGTAAGATGTCTGTTCAGGTCTTTTGTCCATTTCATTTCCTCTTTGTAGTGCTTGGGATAGAAAGCAGGGCTTAGTACCAGCTAGACAAATGCTCTACCACTTGAGTTATAACCCTAAACCCTTGCCTATTTCTTAATTGGATTTTTTCTTACTGTTGAGTTTTAGGAGTTCCTTGTATATTTTAAATACCAATTCTTTATTGCCATTTTTTTTGAGACAGGGTGTTGCTGTGTGGTTGCATCTGGCCTCATACTCATGGCAATCCTCATGCCTCACCCTCCTGAGTCCTGAGATTACAGGTGTGCACCACTACTCCTGGCATTAGGCCTTTTTAATACATGTCTTTTTCTTAATATTTACTCTCGGTATGTGATTTTTTTCCCAGTCTTTTAACAGTGGCTTTTGCAGAACAAAAGTTTTAATTGTCATGAAGTTTGATCTATCAATTTTTCTTTCATTGATCATGCCCTTGGTGTTGTATCTAAAAAGTTTTGACCAAACTCAAGATTGCCCATTTTCTGTTCTTCTTCTTCATTTTTTTCTTTTATTTTCTTCCCCCTTCTGGTGTGTGTGTGTGTGTGTGTGTGTGTGTGTGTGTGTGTGTGTGTTGCTAGGAAACAAACCTAGGGCCTCACACACTCTACCACTCTACTGTTGAGCTGAGCATGCCCATGTTATTTTCTAGTTTTATAATTTAGTGTTTTACATTTAGGTATATGGTCCATTTTGAGGTAATTTTTGTGAAAGCTGAAAACTTCTGTCTAGCTTCATTTTGTGTGTGTGTGTGTGTGTGTGTGTGTGTGTGTGTATGTGTGTACGACCAGTTGTTTCAGCATTATCTATTAAGACTATCTTTGCATTACTGTATTGTCTTTGTTCCCTCCTCAAAAATCAGCTGAGGGCCAGGGATATAGCTCAGCAGTATAAACGCCTGCCTGGCAAGCACAAGGTCCTGAGTTCAATTCCTGGTACCAAAAAAAAAAAATCAGCTGACTGGGGCCGAGCATGGTGGTACACATCTGTAATCCCAGCACTTGGGAGACTGAGGCAGTAGGACAACTGTGAGTTTGAGACCATCCTAGGTTACATAGTGAGTTCAATGCTAGCGTGAACTATATAGTGAGACCCTGCCTCAAAAACAACAGTTGACTGCATTTTAGGTACCAACAAAGATGATCTGTGTATTAGATCCCTACGTTTAGGTGGACTGGGTTTATTTATGGGTTCTGTGTTCTGTTCCGTTGGTCTATTCCATAACCAGTACCACAATGCCTTGATTATTGTATCTTTCTAGTAAGTCTTGAAGTCTGATAGTATCAATCCTGTGACTTTCTTCTTTCTTATTGTGGTGTTGGTGGCTCTGGGTCTTTTGCCTTTCCATGTAAATCTTAGAATTTGTTTGTCAGTATCTTCAAAAATAATCTGTTGGGATTTTGATTGGAATTGCATTGAATCTATAGATTGAGAAGAACTCATTTCTTGACAATATTGCTTTCCTATTGTTGTGTGTAAAGTATTTCTCCATTTATTTAGATCTCCTCATATGTCTTATATGTATTTTATACCTAATTATTTAAATTCTTACAAGCTTAAGATAAATTTAATTAATTAATTTAGCTAACAGTCCTAGGGATTGAACCCAGAGCTGAGCTATATCCCCAGCAAATGTTTTCGGTGCCACTATAAGTGGAATTTTTTTTTTCATTTTCAAGGAAATTTCACTTTTTCATTTTTGGCATAAAAGGCAGTTAATTTTTGTATATTAACTTTGTACCTGCAACCTTGTTATTGTTGCTTATTAGTACCAAAAGTGTTTTGGTTGATTCTTTGGAATTTTCTACATAAATAATCATGTTGTGATAGACAAAGACAGTTTTGTTTCTTCCTCCCCCAGAGTATATAGTCTATTTCCTGTCCCTGTCTCACTGCATTAGCTAAGCTGCTAGGACTTCAGTATGATGGTGAAAAGGCATGGTAGGAGGTGACATCCTTGCTTTGTTCCTAATTTTACTGGGAATATTTGAGTTTTTTACTGTTAAGTATGTTGTTGACTGTAGGTTTTTGTAAATGTTCTTTATTAAGTTGAAGAAGTTCCCTTATATACCTAAGTTTACTGACAGCTGTTTTTTAAATCATGAACAAATGGTGGATGGTGTGACATCCTTTTCTGGAACTATTTATATGGTTGTGTGAGTTTTCTTCAGTGTATTGATACGATAGATTACATTAATTTATTGTTTAATGTTGAGCTAGCCATCAGTAACAGATAAATCCCAGTTGTTTGCAGAGTATAATTCTTTTCTACATTACCTTATATCATTTGGTAATATTTTGTTCAGTATTTCTGTATCTATGTTCATAGGAAATACTGGTCTGTAGTTTTCTTTCCTTGTAATTTCTCTATCCAGTTTTGGCATTAAGATAATCCTGGCTTTATAGAATGCAGTAAGAAGTATTTCATTTGCTTTTATCTTCTGAAAGAGATCGCAGAGAATTGGTATAATTTCTTCTTAAATGTTGGGTACAATATACCAGTGAACCCATCTGGGTCTGTGCTTTTTGCCTTGGAAGCTTAGTAATGATTTGATTTATTTAATATCTATAGGCCTGTTCATATGATCTATTTGTCTTTGTGTGAGTTTTGGCACATTTGTCTTTCAAGGGTAATTATTCCATTTCATTTAGGTGGGTTTTTCTTTCTTTCTTTTTTTTTTTTTTTGTCTTTTTGAGACAGAGTCTCAGTATGCAGTTCAGACTTGCCTTGAGCTCACTTTGTAGCCCAGGCTGGTCTTGAACTCACGATTGCCTGCTTCAGCCTCCTGAGTGCTGGGATTACAGGCGTGTACCACCACGCCCAGCCTGCATTTCATCTAGTTTATAAAATTTGTGAACATAGGACTGTTAACAATATTCCTTTATTATCTTCTTAATGTCCATATAGTCAATAGTGAGAGTCCATATTTTAGTTTCAGATAGTAATGATTTTATCTTCTCTTTGTTACTTAACCTGATGAGAGATTTATTAATTTTACTTTTGTTTGTTTATTTTTAAAATTTTATTTTAAAGAGTATAGTTAAAAAAGAACAATAGCAAAATACCAACATCACAGGCAAAAACAAAACAAAGGAAAAACATTAAAAATGATACAAGGTTTCAAATTTATATTTATTTTTTAAATAACCAACTCTATGTTTTATTGACTTTTTCAATTGATTTCCTATTTTCATTGAATTCTGC
>PVLD010033838.1:0-13256 GCA_004027595.1 Dinomys branickii | reverse complement strand
GAGGGATCTGAGATAGGAAGTGAAACCCTCGGAAAGTCTAAGCAGAACCTCCTCTGGAGGAGGGGATCGCAGATCTGACATGGCGCAGTTGGAGGGAGACGAGATAGAGAGGGAGGAGGTTGCCGCTCCAAGCACACCCCTGGCCCACGCCCTCGTTTCGGCATTCGTAGCTTCAGCTTCGGAGACCCATTGCCCAACTTCAAGGGGTGGGGAACAGTAATGCTAGAGCCACATGGTCTGGACCCGCCCTCACCCATAGCACGACGACAGGGTGGAGCCGGGCGGTCCGCTGTGAGCATATGTGCTTTCCCACCTCCAACCATGGCAGTCTGTATACACCCCTGTATGTTATAGTATAGTCTGAGCCAGCTATATCTCCTCCCAAGGTGAGAGTCCAAGGATATAGATAAACCCAGGAGTACAGTTATTATCACAGGGAAGATGACTGATTGAGTGGTAGGGCAACGGAGATGAGGGAGGAGAAAAAACGAACTGATCAAAAGGGCCATCATCTGTGTAACCTGAGTAACAAAGATGAAGGTAACATTATGTAGGACAGCATCCAGAGATAATTCCCTTCAATGTTCTCTATAATTCTGTATTTCCTCAGTCGTTTTTGTATTAGCAGAAATGAAGATAACTTTATATTATACAGCATCCAGTGCAAATTCCCTACTATCTTATCTATAATTTGGTATTTCCTTTAATGTCTTTGTGTTTACTAATGTGAAGATAACTATGTAATACAACATCCAGTTCTAATTCCCTACTATATTCTGTATAACTTTGTATTTTCTGTATTGTTTATGGCTTTTCTGGTTCATATGTCTCCATTCTTTTGTCTTTAAAAAAAAAAAGAATGTAAGATACTTGGGCTAGTGATTCCCCTTTCTTAACTGTGATTTTTTTAAACAGCCGTGAAATATTGATAGTTTTTTAAGTGAGACATAATAGCATCTACAGAAAATTGCAGATGTGTTGAGTGAGGAAATAGGTGGCCATTTCTTAAGACATTCAGGATTGAGGAAAAGGTTAGTTTTTAGGAAGGTAGCCCCAGCTACCTTGATCAATTAGAGTGTCTGTGAAGAGATCCGAGATAGACTAGAAGATATATAACTAATGGAGAAATGGCAGGGAGAACAATCAGAATGTTGAAATAAAATAAGAATGAATATAAAATACGGGTATGAATTCTTCGCCTGGTTTGACTGAGATCACATCCTAACAGAGGAATTTGGGCACGACTGATCGAGGACTGGAAAAGGGCAGTCAAATTCATTACAACTGCAACATGCGAGAAAAAAAGAGTAGACGCTGACATTTTTTCTTCTGGCTGTTATTCATTTACTCACATGTATGGTGTGCATCGCACTGTTGACAAGGGGAAGAATAGGGCAGAGGTGTGACAGAGGTGTGTCTGCTCTTCAGAGCTAATTAAAAGAGATTGTTGTGCTTAGCCTGGGAGTGAAAAGAGTTGCTATAGATCACTGGGTCCGAGAACTTGCTTGTCCTCTATGCTTCCAAAAGATAGAGCTGATACCAATAGGTAGAGTTTACAGGAAAAAAAACTCTATTCAAATAAGGAAGAAAACAGTACTTTTAGAGACAGCAAGTTCTTTGTCTGTATCAGTTAAGGTTCACTAGAGGAAAAGATTTAAATATGTACATAGGATTAAAGTTCTTTCAAGGTAGGCTCACAATGGCTGCCTGTGGGGAATCAAGGGTGGAAGGATGCAAAATGGCTACCATGTGCTGAAGAGCCAGAGGACCCCATCAGAAACCAAAGGCCTGGAGCTTGCCAAAACATCCAGTGTCAAAAAGCTGAAGGATCTGTGCTGGAAGCCTGAAAGAAGGTCCAAAGGCAATGGCAGAAGACTGGATATTCTCCAAAGAAGAAAAGGGAAGACTCCCTGTTCATTCCCCCTTTTATTTCATCTGGGCTCTATGCTTGCAGGTTGGTGCATCCATATCTAGGGAGGGTTTTCCCTCCCCTATTTGTGGTCTACATGTCAGTCATCCATGGACACACCTAGAGCTTTACAATCCGCTGGGCGGTTCTTACTCAAGTCAAGTTGATATAATGCAATTAATGACCACAGTGCCCTTCTGAAGATTTTCAGAGAACAGATAGCCATTGACCATGATTAATAGAGATGTTTCTATTAATAGAGGTATTGGCTAGAAAGTTATGGTCAATGAGCTTTTAAGACACTTCATAACTGTATGAGTCCATGAATCATTGTCATCACATAAAGACACTTCTGGAAATTATTGCATAGATTGTCATCCTGCCTCAACTATTGTCAGTGAACATTTATTTATTTTATTTGAAGGAATAGGAGGGATCCAAAAGAAGGTACAAGTCTGATCCTTTAAATTAGCTATTCTATTTGCTTATGATTAAGACATTTATTTAAAACTAGCCTTGCTAGTAAAAAGGCATATAATCACTGGTTCTCTTCAGCCCCTGTCATGACAGATTAGCATTAATAATTTAGAGAATAGTAGCATTAAAAGTAATTACAAACTGTCAGAAAGATACAAGAAATATGACATAGCTCATAGCTTCTTTTCATACCTCAAATATTATTTGAGGGAAAAAATAATTACATTTTCCTGCTCATTTCCTAATACAAATAACTTAGGATATCTCATAATTCTTGAAATTTGCAATTAATTCATTTAAAAACTGATGTCAGGTTGAAAAAAGTCTTCTTTGGTCACAAATTCCCACTGTGGAACAATTCTCTAGGGCACATTCCCAATTGCCTTGTCAGGGCTCCTTTTAAATGCATTAACATAGAAACATGAATAAATCAGCTAGCATTAGAATATAACTTTCCTACCTCCTTAATTGTATATGTGTTTAGCTCTTTTTCCTTTTGCCTAAGTACTAGAACCTTTTGTTTTAGATTTGTATTTTTATTCCTATGAATTTGCCTAAGATATTAGAATCTAGTACAAGTCTCTCTTACAAAGTCTTGTCCACCCCAGGCCTATCTTGTTCCACCCAGTGTTTATTCTTGTGTGAAAAATAAGAAAGATGCCAGTATTTATATCTTAATGACAGGTATTAGCCTCATTCCACACCTCCTCTGTTCCTGCAAATCTTTTGTCTTTATTGCACACACTATAACCTGAGATGAAATAAGAACAGAAATGGACAGCTGTAATTTCTACACTTACTCTCTTTTAGAGAGAATAAAGGAGGAGAAGCATTTTTTCTTGTTTTTAAGTACCACCTGCTACAATCTAGTCATAAATTTACTATATTTAAAATTTATAATTCTGGTATTAACAGCTGTGTTAGACATTTATATTGTGGTAGTCATGCCACCTTTTACTTAGTTGCTTAGTAAAACAGAAAACAGCCAAATATTTGCTCAGATTTCAGTCATATAATTTGACTACTGCTACTGGTTGTAAGTGGCCAACAAGTGGGAGCGGGCTGGAATGGGGCTATTGGATTGCTGTCCATGATCTTTCTACCCTCACAGTGCCTGGGGTACTGTAACTTGCAGAGTGCCAGGAGCATATGAGGGCAGCTGTCACAAGATGAATAACATCCTAGCGAGGAGAAATGGAGGAGGAATGTTACTGCACTCTTAATTCTGGTTGTCCCTAAGAATTCACCGATTTATACGGTATATTCTTTAGGTGGAAACTCATAGGGGCTAGTCTACATAGTATCATTTGAAATCCTACTTTATATTTGTGTCACATGATTAGGATCCTACCTGGAATTAATATTTTTTAAACAGATGTGAGTGTCCTTAGTTTTTAATTTTTATTTTAAAGAGAGAAAACAACTAAAAATGATAAAGAATTTAAAACATGATATGAAATTAACAATAGTTATTATATTGCATATTGTTATTTTCAATTAACATTGTTCTAATAAATCTCACCTGACTTGTCAGTATTTATCACAGAGGCTACACAAATGTTCCTTTTCTCATTCTCTCTTTGGCTCCTCTATGATGACCTCCTCCTTGGGGAAGTAGTTCCCCTTCGTATAAAATGGTTTATAATGACATGAATGTACTAGATCCTTTGTGGGGAAGTGTTTATACTATACCCTTCTTAATACAAAGCTTTATATTGACATAGATTTATATATTACGGGACAAAATCTTGTTAACTATTCTAGGCGCCTGATACCTGCCTATGAGGAAAGCCTTTAAAATATTGCTTAATGCTTTTTTTATGCTAATAACTACTATTATGAAGTTGGAATTTGTCTCTAGATTTACTCATGCATTTGTGCTTCAAAAAATAAATCATATTTTACAGTACATTCTATTTGGGATGAGCTTTGTTCTTTCAAGAATATATAATGAGTGTCTGTCTTTTCTACAAATATGCATCCATGTCATCATTTCTACTGACTTCAGAGTCATTGGGTGGCTTAAACCACTTTATTTAAGCACATGCTACCATTGAAAATTTATTTTTATTATTATTATTTTTTTAAATTAAGGCATGATGCTGTGTAGCAGAACCACAGAATTTATTTACCTAGTGGATATTTGATGTTTCTATATATGGTACTGGGGATTGAACTCAGGGCCTTTGCATGCTAGGCAAGCACTCTACCACTGAGCTACAGCCCCAGCCACCATTGAAAATTTAGATAATTCCTAGTTTTATTGTTGTTTGTTTGTTTGTTTGAGACAGGGTTTTGCTGTGTAATTTAGGCTGGCCTTGAACTCATGGCAGTCATCCTGTCTCAGCCTTCCGAGTGCTGGGATTTCAGGCATATACCATCGTGCCTGGAAATTCCTGTTTTGTTGACATTAGAGAATTCTATGTTACATATGTTTGTAACCACTCCCCCATTCGTTTAAAATACCCTGAAACAGAGCCTCCAGGTGTCCTTGAGGCCTTGTGGAGACTGCCTTCTCAGTCAGAGGTGGTGTCAAATCCAGTCTTCATGGTGGCCGAACAGGATCTAAAAGAATGAAAAAGGAAACTAACATGATGAAGTTGTTGGCAAAAGAAAATCTTCAGAACATTTTAGTGTGGTATCTTCCCTTTCTGTTATTTTTATTTTGTAATGGTGATAGTTTATGTAACCATTTCCCAGGGAACGACATGAATTTCTTCAGCCAGTGGTAGTCATAGATGTTATACTTACCCTTAAATATGTGTGTGTGCATACGTGTACATGTGTGTGCTTGGATGCGTGTCTAAAATTTAGAAATAAGGCCAAAGAATCCCTGCATGTCCTTTCAATCTTATGATGAAGTACTCAATAGTAAGTCCACCTAAAGGTTGGCTTTTTAGGGTAAGGGTAAAGAAACATTTTATGTAAAATGATAGATAATAAGTGTTTTAGTCTTTGGTAGTCATACGATCTCTGTCACAACTACTCAATGTTGGTGTACTGTAAAAGAGGCCACAGACAATATACAACAAACAAGTGTGCCTATATCCCAATTAAACCGTACAAAAACTTGAAGTAGACTACATTGGGCCCATAAGCTATAGTTTGCTGACTTCTGCTTTAGAGTAATGTGCCTTTGATTTAGTTAGTATTTACTATTAACTGACAAGGAACAAACTGTTTTTGCCTTGTAGAAGTGCAATACATTTATGTGTGAAAGAAAACCAACTCTGACAGTTAGTCCGTTCTTAACTTGTAGGCTGTTAACCAGAATCTAATGACAGTCTCTGTTGAGCTTTCTCACCCTGCTGACTTTCTCAGTTGATAAGTTAAACAAAACTTTGGGCAGTTTTCATTATTTATTTATATAAGAATTATGTTTTAAACTTTTTGAAAAATCTTACTTGCCTGCACTCTAGAAGCAAGATAATACTAAGGAAAAGTCTTTGCAAGGAGTTCAACCTGGGAAAGTTGGCTTAACCTTGCATCTGCTGCTTAGTGCAAACAAATCTGTCTAGTTTTTCACTTGCTTCTCTCTTGCTGTGAGAAGGTGACTTATGGTCCCCTCAGCATCTTTATCCTTAAGCAGCTCCCTTCCAAGAACAGCACATCTTCTGTGAGAGAGGGCTTCTTTTATTTCTAAATATTTGTGACAGTTCTGCAAGGCCAGTGGAATAGCTCCATTAGCAACTCACTTAGAAGAGCAACACATTTAGCTAGAATATTTTTTGAAAAATCTTCACACACACACAAAGAAAAAAGAAAAAAAAAAGAAAAATCTTCACACTTTTTTTTTCATGTTATGATTTCATCTTGAAGATGGAACCTAGCCTGTTAATCATCTCTGGGCTTAGCGCAGAGCCTGGTACTTGAGGGTCCCGCTGCAGTGCCCACTGCCCAGTGATTCACTCTCCACTCATCATTAAGGGTCTGTCCTCAGAAATGTCTTTTACCCAGACCTTTGCTTTCTTTTCTTTTTGAAAAGCTGCTCGGTGGGCTGCCTGGGAAGCACGAGGTCCTGAGTTTGATTTCTGATACCCACCCCCCAAAAAGAGCTGCTGGGTGGGTTATTATATATGATTCTTTACTTTTTTCCTGGATCATCTCATTGGATCCTTCCAGCCACCTCAATGAAGCTAGTTAGTGCACTAGTGTGTACGGAGGAGGAATCTGAGAACTCAAAGATAATGCATTTGGTTAAGGTTACACTGCTACTAAAATTCTGGGTTAAAATAGATCTTAACCTGCACTACCCCAAACTCAAGCTCGCTGCTGCTCCCCAGTGCCCCACTTTTCATCTATGGTCTGGGCCTATCTGCAGGCAGGCTGTTCTTCATTTCTGGCCCTTTTTGACTATGACAGGCAGGATCATACTAATATTTGAACAGCAGCACTACTAATACCCAACTCTAATGGTGCACTTAGTAAATGCCAGGTCTTTTATTAACAAAAAGATCATATAATTTATTGTCCAAACAGGGAATTCTTTTAAAAAACAAATGTAGTGGAGCATAATTGACAGATAATAAATCAGATATGTTCAAAGCATGCAATCTGATAAATTTTGACATATGCATTTACCGTGACCAAGGTAATGAATGTTGCTTTCACTCAACCCCCAGTTTCCTCCTCCTGCTTTGTAATCTTCCCCCAGCACTCCCTCCTGTCTCCAGGCAACCACTGATCTTCTTTCCTTCACTGTGGATTAGTTTGCATTTTATAGAATTTCATATTATGAAACTATATAGTGTTTATTCTTTTGTGGGAGTGGAACAAGTTTTATTTATTCCATGTTGTATGTAGCTCATTCCTTTTTATTGTTGAGCAGATTCCATTGTACACGCTCACTACATTTAATTCATTCATTTGCCTGTTGTAGACAGACATTTTTTTCAATTTTTTAATATTACTAGTAAAGCTGCTATAACATTTGTATCCAAGTCTTTGAGTGAACATATGCTTTCATTTATCTCGTAAAAATACCTAGTATAGAATGACTAGGCCATGTTTTAGGTATATGTTTAATTTTTAAGAAACTGCTAACATTTCCAAAGTTGTTATAACAATTTCCCTAAGCTGTGTATACAAGTATTGGTTTCTCCTTATTTCTATTAACACTTGCTATTGCTAGTCTTTATTATTTAAACATTGTTAATAATTGTGTAGCAGCATCACAGAGCAGTTTTAATTTTGCATCCCCTAATGATGATTACACTCTTGTGTGCTGACATCTGACATCTTTTCAAGTCCTTTTTTGCCATCCCTATGTTGGCATTACTTATGTTTATTCAAGGTTTTGCCCAGTTTTTTATTTTTTAAAAATTTTTTATTTTAAAAATAAAAGAAAAAAAAACATTAACAGACAGCCACTTACAAAGTAGCACAAGAATAGTACAATCAGAACTGAATTACAGACAAGGTGACATGAAATTAACAATGGTTGTTGTATCACATATTGATAACTTCGAAGTGTATACTCAGGAAAACAAATATAGACATGCAAGACTGATGAAACAACTAATCATTAACTGTTCCTTACAATAAAGCAACATAAGTCAGTAGTACAACTATGTTAGCTGTCCTGCACATACATACATACATATATACATACATAATTATCCCCTTCTTCCTTTTCTCCCTCCCCCTATCCAAGCTGCCCTCTACTTTTGAGCAGTTTCCTTTCATTTCACACTGTTTATCATACCTCCTAATTTATATTCACACTTACAGGTTCCTACACCAGTGATACAATACACCGCTTATGCATGCACATCTGATTTATTTCACTTATGAGTATGGTCTCTACTTGTGCCCATTTACCTATAAAAGCCTCAAGATTGTCTTTCTTTATAGATGAGTAATATTCCATTATATAAAAATGCCACAGTTTTTTTTATCCAGTCCTCAGTGGATGGACATCTTGGTGGCTTCCACAATTTAGCTATTACAAATTGTGCTGTTATAAACATGGGTGCACATATATCGCTGTAACATGATGTTTTCAGATCTTCTGGGAAAATGCCCAGAAGGGGAATAGCTGGGTTGAATGGGACCTCTAGACCTAGTTTGCTGAGGAATCTCCAAACCGATCTCCACAGTGGTTTCATGAGTCTGCATTCCCACCAGCAGTGGAGAAGAGTTCCTATTTCTCCACAGCCTTGCCAGGATTTGTTATTGGTTGATTTCTTAATGTTAGCCATTCTTACTGGGGTGAGATGAAATCTCAATGTTTCATTTTGAATTTCTTGAATGACTAATGATGTTGAACATTTTCTCATATATTTATTTGCCATTTGTATTTCTTTATCTGAGAAGTGTGTATTCGTCTCAGATGCCCATTTTAGGATTGGGTCTTTGAATTTGGGGAGGTTCATATTTTTTAATTCTTTGTATGTTCTAGATAGAAGAACTTTGTACAAGAGTCAGCCAGCTAGGATTTTTCCCAATTTGTGGGTTTTCTTTTTACTCTGCTGGTGATTTCTTTAGATATGCAAAAACTTTTAGTAAGATGAGGTCCCAGTTGTTGATTCTTTGAAGTGTTTCCCTGTGGTTTGATTTTTGTTCATGAGTTCTCTGCCTACTCCTATGTCTTCAAGATTTTACCTACTTTCTCTTCTAATAGATTTAGTGTTTTGGCTTCAATATTGAGATCTGTGATCCATTTTGACTCAAGTGTGGTGCATGGTGATAGACTTGGGTATATTTTCAGTCTTCTGCAAGTGGCAAGCCAATTTTTCCAGAATCATTTATTAAAGAGGCTGTCTTTTTTCCAGTGAGCTTGTTTGGCCCCTTTGTCAAAGATTAGGTGGCTGAGTGTGTTTGTGATCATGGCTGCATCTTCCAGTCTGTTCCATTGATCCTCAGGTCTGTTTTAAAGCTAGTACCAGATTGATTTTATTACATTAGCTTTGTAGTATAATTTCAGGTCGGGGATTGTGATTCCTCCCAACTTGTCCTTGTTGCCCAGGATTGCTTTTGCTATTCTGGATCTCTTCTGGTTCCAGATGAATTTAAGGAATGTTTTCTCTAGATCTGTGAGGTATGCTAATGGTATTTTTAGTGGGAATTGCATTGTATGTGTACCACACTTTTGGTAGTATGGCTATTTTCATAATATTGGTTCTTCCTATCCATGAGCAGGGAATGTTTTTCCATTTTTTGAAATCCTCTTCAATCTCTTTTTTCAGAGTACTATAGTTTTTGCTGAATAGATCTTTTACTTCTTTTGTTAGATTGATTCCTAAATATTTTAATTTCTTGGATGCTATTGTGAAAGGTACGGCTTCCTTAAGTTCTCTCTCAGTCTGTTTGTTGTTTGTGTATAGGAATGCTATTGGTTTTTGAGTGTTGAATTTGCATCCTGCTACTCTGCTGAATTTGTCAATTAATTCAAGGAGTCTTCTTGTGCAGTGTTTGGGGTCTTCTATGTAAAGTATCATGTCATCTGCAAATAGTGATAGTTTTACTACTTCATTTCCTATCCTTATTCCTTTTATTTTTCTCTCTTGTCTAATTGCTCTGGCTAATGCTTCCAGAACTATGTTGAATAGTAGTGGTGACAGTGGACATCCTTGTCTTGTTCCTGACTTGAAAGGGAAAGCTTTCCGTTTTTGTCCATTTAGTATTGTCTTGGTTACTTTTTTCTCATTGCTGAGACAAAATACCCAACACGCAAAATGAAGGAAGGAAAGGTTTATTTAGCTTACAGTTCGTGGAGATCTCAGTCCATACTTGGCTGGTTCAGAGGCAAAGTGGCACATGCAGAGGGCAAACTGTTCAAGGCAGCAGAGCACAGCAAAAGAAACCAGCAAAAAGGGAAGAATGGCTGCAAGCAGCCTCTCTTTTCTCTTACATTATAAACAGCTTACCCCCACCCAGGGGGCGTAGCTCTCACACAGTGTCCATGACCTCCAATTCTACAGGCTCAAGTGTGTACAAAAAGTAAGCACCTTGGCTTCCTGCTGAATCACTCAGCCAAACCTCTACACTCCCCACGTTAACACAACGTATCAACCATAACAAGTATGATGTTGGTTGTTGGTTTGTCATAGGTGTCTTTGATCATATTGAGGTAAAGGCGATCTATCTGTTTCTATTTTTTCTAGGATTTTTAACATGAACGCATGTTGGACTTTGTTGAAAGGTTTTTCCTCACCTATTAAGATGATCATGTGGTTTTTGTCTTTGGCTCTATTGATATGGTGTATTACATTAATTGATTTGTGAACATTGAACCATCCCTGCATTCCTGGGATGAATCCAACTTGGTCATTGTGTATAATTTTCCTTATGATTTGCTGCATTCTATTTGCTAGTATTTTCTTGAGTATCTTTGCATCTATGTTCATTAGGGATATTGGCCAATAGTTCTCTTTCTTGGTTGGGTCTTTCTCAGGTTTTGGCATCAGTATAATATTTGCCTCCAGAAATGAGGTAGGGAGAATTGCTTCTTTTTCTTTTTCTTTTTCTTTATTTTAAAAAATAAAAGCACAAAAACATATTAGCAGACACAAATTGGCATAAGAAATAGTACAATCAAAGCTGATTTACAGACAAGGTGACATGGACTCAACAATGGTTGTTGCTCTACCTATTGATATCTTTGAAGTGTATATACATGAACACAGATACAGACATACGAAATTGGTCAAACAATTAATCATCTCAATAACAGAAAAACACAAAAAACAGAAAACAAAAGACAAAAAAATTAAAATAAACAAACAAAAAAAATAAAAACCAACAATAGTTGCTGCTTTGCATATCAATATCTTCAAAGTGTGTGCTCAGGTTAACACATACAGACATACAAGATTGATCGAATAACCCGTCATCAATTATTCCTTAGCATTAATTGATATAATACATTAGTAGAACCATGTTAGCCCTCCTGCATATATGTATATACATATATACATACATACATTTCTGCCTCTTTCTTTTCTCCTTTCCCTCATCCCATCTGTAATTTGTTTTTGAACAGATTACCTTCATGTCTCTTAGTTTATATTCCCACCCTCAGGATCTTACACCAGTGATACAATACGTTGCCTGCACATGTACCGCTGATTTATTTCACTTATGAGTATGGACTCCAGTTTTGACCATTTGCCTACAAAGTCCCCAAAACTCTCTTTCTTTATAGCTGAATAATATTCCATTATATAAAAATGCCACAATTTCTTAATCTAGTCTTCTGTGGACGGACACTTGGGTTGCTTCCACATTTTAGCTATTACAAATTGCACTGCTATAAACATGGGTGCACATATATCAGAATGATATGATGTTTTCAGATCTTCTGGGAAAATACCCAGAAGGGGAATAGCTGGTTTGAATGGAACCTCTAGACCTAGACTGCTGAGAAATCTCCAAACGGCTCTCCACAGTGGTTGCACCAGTCTGCATTCCCACCAGCAGTGTAATACAGTCCCTATTTCTCCACAGCCTCGCTAGCATTTGTTATTGGATGACTTTTTCATACTGGCCAGTCTTACTGGGTTGAGATGAAATCTCGATGTTGTTTTTATTTGCATTTCTTGAATGACTAAGGATGTGGAACATTTTCTCATATATTTATTTGCCATTTGTATTTCTTTATCTGAGAAGTGTGTATTCATCTCAGATGCCCACTTCTGAACTGGGTCTTTGAATTTGGACAGGTACATGTTTTTTAATTCTTTGTATGTTCTAGATAGCAGTCCTTTGTCTGAGGGACAGTCAGCTAGGATTTTTTCCCAAATTGTGGGTTTTCTTTTTACTTTGCTGGTGATTTCTTTAGATGTACAAAAACTTTTCAGTAGGATGAGGTCCCAATTATTGATTCTTTGAAGTGTTTCCCTTGCAGTATCATTTTTGTTCATGAACTCTCTGCCCACTCCTATGTCTTCAAGATTTTGACCTACTTTTCTCTTCCAATAGCTTTAGAGTTTCTGTTTTAATGTTGAGGTCTGTGATCCATTTTGACCTGAGTTTGGTGCATGGTGATAGACTGGGGTCTATTTTCACTTTTCGGTAAGAGGCAAGCCAGTTTTTCCAGCACCATTTATTAAACAGGCCTTCTTTTTTCCAATGGGTTTGGTTGACCCCTTTGTCAAATATTAGGTAGCTGAGTGGGTTTTTTCTTGTGGTTGCATCTTCCAGTCTGTTCCATTGATCCTCAGGTCTGTTTTTTACCCAGTACCAGGTTGATTTTATTACAGTAGCTCTGTAGTATAATTTCAGGTCAGGGATTGTGATTCCACCTGACTTGTCCTTATTGCCCAGGATTGCTTTTGCTATTCTGGGTCTCTTCTGGTTCCCGATGAATTTGAGGCATATTTTCTCTAGATCTGTGAGATATGCTAACGGTAGTTTAATAGAAATTGCATTGAATCTGTACAACAGTTTTGGTAGTATGGCCATTTTTACAATGTTAGTTCTTCCTAACCATGAGCAGGGTATGTTTTTCCATTTATTGAGATCCTCTTCGATCTCCTTTTTCAGAGTACTGTGGTTTTCACTGAATAAATCTTTCACATTGTTTGTTAGATTGATTCCTAAGTATTTCAATTTCTTGGTTGCTATTGTAAAGGGTATGGTTTCCTCGATTTCTCTCTCAGTCTGTTTGTTGTTCATGTATAGGAATGCTATTGATTTTTGGGTGTTGACTTTGTATCCGGCTATGCTGCCGAATTTGTCAATTAATTCCAGGAGTTTTCTTGTGGAGTTTTTGGGGTCCTCCATGTATAGTATCATGTCATCTGCAAATAGTGATAGTTTGACTTCTTCCTTTCCTACCCTTATTCCTTTTATTTCTCTCTCTTGTCTGATTGCTCTGGCTAGTGCTTCCAGAACTATGTTGAATAGGAGTGGTGACAATGGACATCCT
>PVLD010033837.1:0-13247 GCA_004027595.1 Dinomys branickii | reverse complement strand
ATCCATTTAAAGATAAGAAATCTGATGATCAAGGAGATGAATGTCTTACCTCAGGTTCAGCAGAGCTTAGGATTTGGCCTACATGTATCCACTTACATGATCTTTTTTTTTTTTTTTTTTTTTGCGGTACTGGGGATCGAACTCAGGACCCTGCGCTTGCTAGGCAAGCGCTTATTCCACTGAGCTATATCCCCAGCCCTACACTTACATGATCTTGCAGAGGCTCTTATGTGCCCTTTTCTTCATGTAGCTTCATTGTCCTCTCTTATTTCTCCATTTGACTTCTGACTTTCTAGGGCCTGGGGCAAGGTGGTCACGATGGGGAAGGAGGGGACTGTGGCACAAAGGAAAGGCACAAGATCATGTAAGAGGTTGACAGTAATCTGAAGAGGAAGGAGGAGACAGGAGTGCCCTACTCCAGTGGGTGAGAGCTGAACCTGAGAAATGCTATTTATCACTATAGTATACTGAGGTAACAATTAGATGATAGGGTTTTTTATTTTATTTTAAAGACAAAAGAATGGAGACATATGAACCAGAAAAGCCATAAACAATACAGAAAATACAAAGTTATACAGAATATACTAGGGAATTAGCACTGGATGTTATATTACATAGTTATCTTCACATTAGTTAACACAAAAACATTAAAGGAAATACCAAATTATAGAGAAGATAGTAGGGAATTTGCGCTGGATGCTGTATATATAAAGTTATCTTCACTTCTGTTAATACAAAAACGATTGAGGAAATACAGAAATATACAGAACATAGAAGGGAATTAGCTCTGGATGCTGTCCTACCTAATGTTACCTTCACCTTTGTTACTCAGTTACACAGATGATGGCCCATTTGATCATTCAATTTTTCTCCTCCCTCATCTCCACTGATGGGTTTTGGAAGCAACAAGACTTAAATTTCAATCTGGGAGGCACATGCCTTCATAGAGCTTCTGTTTCCTTCTCAAAACTTTGTGATGATAACCCTGCTTTGTCACAAGGGTAGGAAAATTCAAGGAACCCATATCCATAAAGGCCCCTGGACCTGTCCTTGACCCCTCTTTCTCTGACCGAACATTTTCTGGTTGAGAAGATTAAGAAAAATCAGATTCGTGAACTCTGTGGAAAGGAAACCGGGTCTGAAGACATTAATACTAATACTTAGTACTAACACTAGTACTAGTACTGATAGTGGCAGTGGTGGCAGCGTGGCATCAGCTCCTTTCATCAAAGATATTTTATGCTTCTTAATGCTGTCTCCCTTCAAATCTGATTTTTCTTTGTGAATCAGTACTACACAAGCAGCCTTCCTGAGGCAGGCCAGAAAGGCTATACATACATTTTCCTTTCCTCTTTTTGCTCATTAAAAATATAAAGTATTCCTTGTTAAAGGTTGTTCTGTGCTGCAAAGGGCACTGGGTACAAGGCTTGTGTTTTAGTTGAGGACACAGAGAGCAGAAAAGCTTGACTAATTATGTTACTAATGACTCGGAGCATCTTCTGTGTGACAATGTAAGTACGCTAGAGTGAGGTGAAATATCTCAATTACTTAGAAAAGATAAAGACATTCCTTCCTCACCCTTCACCTTTCACCTATTTAGGTTGGATCGTAAAACTTTCGTTCTCCCTCCGGGGACAGAGTTTTAGTGAATAAATGAGGTTTGTTCAAAGGCTATAGACCTTAAAAGTATCTACCCATGATTCTATTGTCCATGGTTAAGGTTTCAATTCTCCAAGAGATGTAACCTCCAGCAGGATCTTTAAGAATGTTCTGAAGAGATCAGAAGTATGAAGAAAAGTAATAATTCCTTCTTGTGGCCAGAGCATGAATATAGCACCTCTGGAATGAACACTGGTTCTGAGATGCCTAAGATTAAGCAGATTGGTGCAGGTAAGACTGATGCAGAAGCACAGGCTGGTAAAATCAATAAAAGATACAGAAGGATAAGCAAATGGACTCTTCACACTTGTAAAGTTGATAGTAAAACAGCCCTGATTGTCTTGCCTTCATCTTAAAATCATATTTTCCCACAAGGTAAAATAATCTGTTGCAGGAAGAGCTTGATACTCAGTTGATGGTCTACAGAACATCAGCATCTATCCAGACCAATGCTAGCACTACAGAATCTCAGGTCTCTCCCCAGAACTGCTGCGTTCTAGAAAGATTCCTCAGGTAACTCATGTACATATGAAAGCTTTGGAACCCCAGTAATGGCTTACACTCCCGACACATTTCATTTGTCCTTGTATCAAGTTGGAAGGGACCCTTGGTGACCTCACCTGCTTCTAAATCCTCACCAAAATTATTCTTATCATAACTGTCACCAAACAGGTCCAATCCCTAAGTTCTTTCCTGCATTCATCTCTAGAAAGACTTTTAACAGATAAGTCACTGGCAAGGGGGTCATCTTGATGGATTGGGTCTACCTGCTTTATATACTGAGTAAATAAATGATGGTTAGGCAGCATTAAGTACCAGCAGGAAGGAATTCAACGATCAATTAGTGACGTCTGCTTCAGGAATAGACTGTGGGTGGCAGATGTGACCAAATATATCTTAATGAGTTTATAGCTTGAAAGAGAATTTGGTGGAAGCAGAGTTATGAGTAAACAGAGAATCAACTGACCTGAATTCCTGGACTCCATTTTTAGTTTCAGATCTCATTTGTTCCAAGGCAACATAAGGCAAATATATTGAACTTGGACCGCAAAAGTCCCTCCCTACCCTGATATTCCACACTCCTTTTGTCAGAACAGTCCCAGCTTCCCTTAACCACAGGCCTCCTCTCAACGGTCTGGTGGTGCTTATGGGCGTGGAGAGGAGAGGGAGACTGAGGGATGTGGGGAAGAGAAGCTGCCAAATACATTGGCCTGCAGCAGGGCCCCAGCCCTCCACCTCCGCTAGGCATCTGTTTCCAATGAAACTAAGGAAATTCCTGACCCCACTTCTGCACTCTCTTCTTGCTGCCCTGCCCTTGCTTCCACGTTGGCCTCTCCCTTCTGCGGGCTCTGAGCCAGACTAAAACTCCCTTTGGGCTCACAGGGTCCAGGAAACAGAGCAAGACCTGGCACCCTGACTTCCCTGGAGTTGGCAAGCTGCCAGCTTTCATTCTCCATTGCTGTTTAAAGGTACCTTGGAGGAAAGCCCACCTTTGTGGGCTGTCTGAAGTTGGCCAAAGGTGAGCCAACCCTCTAAGCATCACTGTGAGTTAGGAGGACAGCTCTGAACCGAACTAGATCTCAGTGATGAGGCTTTACTAGAGACACCTGCTCATATATATTCAGAAACTATAGTTACTGCCAGGACTGCAAAGCACAAGGGCCAAATGCACCAAGAAAGTTATAAGTTAAAGGCACTGGTTCTCACCTGGGTTTATTTTTGGGTGGCATTTGGCAATGTCTAAAGATATCTTTGCTTGCAACAAGTAGAGAGGGGCACAGTACTGAAATATAATTGGTAGAGATCAAGGATGCTGGAAAACATTGTACAATGTACAGGAAGCCCCCATGAAAAAAGGGTATCCAGTGCAAAATGTCAACAGGCTGAGAAATCCTGGGTTAGGAGAGCTTTGGAATTACCATGCCTATCCCATTGGTTTATAGATTAGAACACTTCTGTGCAGATAAAATATAAACTTGCTCCAGGTAGCAAAATTAGCTAGTAGAAGGGCTAACCCAGGTATGATGGCCCTATCATCCACTCAAGTATTTGCTCAGGAATGGTGAAAAGAGAAAAATAAAAGTAGCTCCCAGGGTGGCCCCTGCCCAGGCTTGGGACAGGAAGTTGAAGAAAAAGAATGGGATGTGCAATGATGCACCCAAAGGTACAGGTCCCACACCCACTAGTAAAATATGTCTCAGTGACACTGCTGGGTTTGCTGAGATTAGCAGCTTCCTCGTGGTTACTAATGATTACTAAAATGAGGAGTTGGAAGAAGGAGAAGCATGGAGAAGGGAAGCTGAGAAGGCTCCTCCGTACCTCAGCTTTCTCTCTGACACAGAGAAATTCCTACTGTATTTTAATTGTTTGAGTCATTTGCAGAGGAACCATTCATACTTTTTCCTTCAGAAAATGGCTCCCAGGACACTGCTATGAGATGCATCCAGGTGCTATACATCACTAGCTTGTCTTAGGGAGTAAGGCAACTCAGATTTAGAACTGTACCATGAATCGTACAAGTAGAGAACTGGGCTGTGTTCATAATCCAGACTCAGAAACACAGAACTAAAGCCAGAAAGCTGGCTCACAGCAACTTTCTTGTGGTCTTGCTTCAGAGATATTCTAGGGACCCAACAGTTGTGACAGTAAGACCTTCCAAAAAGGATCAAGAAGGTGGAAACACTGTCATGAGCCTCTATGTCATGATCTCCAGCTGGCTATTTCTCTTTTTTAAAATTTTATTTTAAAGATGAAAAAAACTAACAAAACAACAATGAAGACAAAATCGAAACAACACAAAAACAACAAAAAGGATACATGGCCTCAAAATAAAATGATAGGAATTAACAATGATTGCTACATTACATACTGTTATGTTCAACGAAGTTGCTCAGTCCACCAGATTAAGAATGTAAGATTGATCAAACCATCAAAGACAGTAACAAGTAATTAAAAAAAAAACATTGGAAATGATGCAGATGTTAATCCCTCCATTCAGCCCAACCAACTATCCTTGTCATCCATGGAGATCCTTTCATAATAATCCTCTTGAGGCTTGCAGGCACTGGTGCACTTGAAGGTTCTTTTTCGAATGGCCCCCCCAAAATGTCAAGGTCAGGGCCCATTCTGAAGGCGCTGTTTGAAGTGTATACTCTCAAAATCTCTCATATGGCTCTCTACCATGTAGCCAATTGGCTTAATCAGACTTTTCTAAAGCATATCCAGAAGAGAGACCTATATTTTAAAATCAATATATATTCTTATTTTTAAAGCAATCCACCTACTTTATAGACTATACATACAAAAGAATACAAAAACACCACCTTACTAGCCCCAGCAAAAATGGTAAATGTCAAGTAGAAATGTAAATCCTTCTATATTTTTTCAATATATGTATGTAAATGCATCAATGCCTAGTGTTATATAACATTCACAAATATATTTTAAATTTAATCTCACTGTCTACAGAATTTCACCACCTGCTGCTCTATCAAACTCCGAATCACAAGTTTCTTTCTCTGAAACTAAGTTCCTTTATATATAATTGTACAAGTCTTCTTTCATATTGACTCACTATAATTCACATTTTATAATTATATAATATTTGCTCCTTTTGACACTGCAACTACACCTTTCAGTAATCTGTGTCTCCCTATTTGAATTCCTTTAAGAGAAAATGTGCACCATTTTTATGACTTTTGAGATAGACTTTCAAATTAGCAGGTTGCTATTTGAAAATATTGAGGATCCCTGTTTCAGACACACAGGCGTACAAACGCCCACATTAAAAAAGTAAGTGGACCAACTCTTTGCCAAGAGTCTGGAAAGTTAAAATCTAGTAATTCTAGTTCTAAGTCCACACTACTTACTCATTAGTTTTGTGGCTGCAATTCAGCAAGTGACCACTAGTAAGCAGTCTTTGGTTGTGGAGGATGGACTTAAGATTTAAATGAGCCACAGGACTATCCAAAACGGTTAACCCAGAAATGGTGTGTACTGTCCCGTTGTGGTAAATGCCTGTTCATAACTCTGTTTCTGTCAGACTGGAGCTCCTTAGGGGAAGCAGCCATACATCTTAAATCTCAGAAAGCCTAAATATAAGCAAAATGTCTGCCAGAGAATACATATTTATTTTGTGGGTTGGTAAATGGCCATCAATATTTAAACTGAGGTCTCAATAAAAGGGATGCAGCAGGGGCATTGCTAAGGTCTCAAGGAGGTTTTGCAACATAAAAGAGGAGCTATCATCTCGAGGATGGGCCCCAGCATCAGCTCAGAATTAAGTGCTCTTTCCCATTCTCTTTCCATTACAGAGAAATATATTTAAATAAAGATATTTCTTAAAAGAAAATAACGTGTTTTTTAAAAGGAAAGAACGAGAAAGTATAAAGAAGACAGTTACTGATATCTTAAGGTAACCAGCCAAACAATGACATTTCCTTCCTGTTTTCTACTGCCTATTTCTGGGAATGAATTAGGTTACAAATGCAAATAAAAATGTATATCAATCCAGGGCCTAGAAAACAGACGGTGAGAAGCAAGTTGGTTCATTCCAAAAACAGAGGGTCTGACTTTGAACCGCGTGGTGGTGAACAAACCAACCTTCTCTGCAATATCTGGCTAGGGCTTCTGTCTACACTGAGCGCCAAGGACATTTAATGTGTGATATTTGATTTGCTGGGTGCAAAGCTAAGATGAGGCCTGCAAAATCCATCTGTGCCTCATAGCTTTTCAAGTGGAAGCAAGGTTATTAATATCTATGAGGGCTTTAATATCACAGATCAGGTACAGGTAGTACAAGAACCCATCCAGTCGAGGGGCTTGATCTCACAGGCTCTCAGAGCAGTGGGAAGACAGTGCATTTGGGCCCGGACCCAAATTATTTAAGTGGATAAAGTGAACCTTGTGTAAGGAAAGTGACTCATCCAAGATCTCATAGTTAGGTTTTAATCCTTGCCAAAATAAACAAGGAACCAAAACATAAAGTCTGTTAGCTTTCAGGCTCATGCTCTCCCCCTTTCTCAGTACCATTTTGAACTTTTGCTCCTCATATATGTCAGTTCATGGGAACATGAAAGTTAGTGGTAAGTGAAAGCCTTCTTGTCTGACCGAGCATGATTCTCTACAGGCTGAGCGACAGGCTACTTGGAGCCTTGAAAGTACTAATGATATCTGAAATCTATGAGCATTATTCCAAATGATATCACTTTAGAATGGCAAAGGACACATTTTAGAGCAAGGAGATGAGGAATCACAACTCTTGGTAAGATTATGATTAAAGATAGCTCCAAATTGCCTCCTCCTGCTCAAGCCTGTGCCAGGATATTCTTCAGGCCTCCACATCTGTTACAAGTCCAACTTCAACAGACTGCTGTCTCAGGCAGGGTCCAAATACAACAACAGAAAGCACCCCAAGTGTTTACATAGGGTGAACTGAACAAAGGACTTTGGACACAGCAGTGCTGAAAGAGCTCAGAATCCAAATCAGTGACGTAATGTAGAGATCTCCCCCACTGGGAAACTGTGACCTTTCTTAGATTTCTAGGGCAAAGGCCTGAGATGGCATTGCTAGAGTCAAGGAGCGAGAACCGTGTGTGGAAGCCACAATCATAGAAAATGACTTTTGTAAGAGAAGGGGAGTCAGAGGATGGAAGAAAGGAAGAAAAAGCAAGAGAGGTCTCTGACTTCTTCTGAAGCTGAGGAGCAAAGACAAAAGGAAAGGCAGACAGAGGTGCCGAGTAACGACAGATCCAACCCAATCCCTAAATTGTCTCATGGCCTCTGTTTCTCCCTTGACTGTTCTGACTCCGTGACCTGATACACGCATTGGAGGTTGTCATCTCCTGATTTGAAATGCTCTGTGACTTCCACTGTACTTTGGGAAAAGCACAGTAATCAGTGTAAGCAAATAAAAGTTGTCTCCAAAAATCTTCACTCTGAAAACACCCATCTCCTGTCCTCAGGAAAGTGGTGCCATGCGCGGGGCTATCCCAGGGTAACCTGGGGAGCCCACTCCAGCTGGAAGAAGGTGGGGCTCATAGAAGGCCTCAAACCAGGGGCCCGAAGTTTGTGGGGGTTCTGAGGGAAAACAGAAGCTGAGTCTTAGGAAGAAAGAATTTAGCATGGCTGCATGGATATGGATCCACATTCCATATGGACCAGGGATCCAACTTATGGATGGCCCTGGAAATGCTCACCCCAAGGCAGAGAAGGGCTGGCAGGGACAACACAAAAACAAGGGGCCCACCGTGGTGCTGGCTGCTGTCCCTGCTCAGCCCCAAAGGAGCTAAACTCCTGCCCCCGCCCTGTGCACCATTACTGCACAGTATGCTTTTCAAAAAACTCAACAAACTCATTCTTTCACAGGAAGAAGGGCCTAAAGAAGGATGTGGGGAAATTGGGTCTGCAAAGTTCAATTTCTGTCACAGGATCTTAAGAAGGCAAAGAGGACAGGAGGACAGGGAGTGCGGAGAAGGACTGGAGGAGCTGGCAGCTATTTCCTAAAATCTTGAGTGGCACCAGGCCTTGCAGGCGCAGAATTTCATTCAGTCCCTGCAGCAGCCTTCAGAGGTGGAGACAAGGGGAGGGTGCGGGCAGAAGGCAACAGGGACCAGGAATCGCATCTCTAGTGCTTGCTTCATTTGACAAATAATTAGTCTGGGTGTGAGGCATGGAGCCAGGGCTGGGGACCCAGCATGGATGTGACATCATCTCGGTTCTCAAGGTCCCTGTGTTGCAAGCACCTACATTAATGAGTCCTGCAAGTCTTTTCCAGAACATTAACCTCTGTTCACAGCTCAGCCCAGTCACCTCCAGGAACAGGAAGCTTTTATCTCACACAGGATTTACCAACCATCCTTAAGTATACAGCTGTTGCTTCTTGTCCGCTTTCCTTAGGTTTGGAGACTCTGAATGCCCCTTTACAGTTGATGCAGAAATTTAATGTAGTTAATTTCCTGCCCTAAAAACAAACAAAACAAAACAAAACAGAGAAACTTACAGTATTATTTTATCAATATAACCTTAAGTCAGAAAAGGTATGGGAATTGTATATAATCAAGATAGGAATACCTCCCATCTGGGAGGCACTATATACACAATTTGGGGGGAGGTAATGGGGGATAAAATTGACATTCCTTCTCTCTGATGAGGCCCTGATGCACACCTGTTTCATAACTCTCATCTTTGCCACATGCACACTGTCCCATGTGACTCAATTAATGTCCACATGAAAACAAACAGAAAAAGAAAATCTGGTTCCTTAATATAAAAACACAGCAGTTCTTTCACAGTCTCAAAGGAGGAAAGGTGCTGCTGAGGCCATGCTGAGCTTCTGACCCATGGCTCCATCAAGATAGGGACACAGGAGTCCATGACAGAAAGCATCAATAGGTACCTTCACAAAATACCATGTTGTTTTCCTTTGTGAAGCCACAGTCATGCCTGAAAACGTTCCATCTTCTCTGTTTGTAAAACCGCAACTAGATTCCATGTAACTTTCACAAATTCCTCAAACCTCCCAGGACCTGAAGATTGAAAACAATAGGTCGGTTTCACAAAGGATGTGGAAGGAGATCCAAGTCCTCTCCAAAGTGGCTCTAAATTAAGAGCATCTGAAGAAAATTTAGATGAGTTACATCTTCTCTTCTGAGGGCATACCTGTGAGTCCGGGTATATGTGAGGAGAGGAGGCGGCTTCAGAAACACAGCAGGCGCTTCAGGAAGTGGGGCCCCAAGGCCAGAGAGCAGAGTGACCCCAGGTGGGCAAGGTCCCTCCTAGCCTCCCTCACTCTTCTAAATGAGACAGGAGAAAATGTGATTCCTAAACAAACTAACAAAACATTCTCCCCAGCTCCAGGGGTCTCCAGGGGATGTTTGTTTTGATGAGATTTCAGGCCTGATTTCCAAGAATCCAGAGGTGCCAACTGTTTGTTAAATCTCCTAAACCAGCGTGATCTCTGGCCCTTAGGAGATTTATCTTTTATTTATACAGAGTACTTTTAAAAGATTGTTATTGAGACAAGAAGAGACTGGGAGGCTTCATGTGAGAAGCAAAACAACATCTTCAGAGTCTACATTTTTTTACAAAATTATAAACCACACAGCTGAATAGGAGGTAGTAGGTTTTAGTTATTCACTGATACCTAAATTTAATGTGGTATTATTAGACAAAGCTGAACACAAGACATTGTGGTCAAGGGATCATAGTTCAGAGAGGGAAACTGTACTGCAAAATATAAATTTCAGCTTTGAGCAGCATTGGGTAGGGTAAGGACACAGGAGACGGAAGTACCTAACGCCTGCTGCAATCCTCGAAGGCTTTCTGGAGGAGGCACCAGGTAGAGTGTGGAGCACATGCATCCTCTTGGTCAGCCTCCCCACTAACATCGGAGACTTGATGCCCTACAAAATGCTGTGGAATTCAATGGCATAAAAAAATAAACATTTGTTACATCATTTTGTTCTCATTCAGGGACTCTCAAAAGTTGTCTTCAAGGCTGAGCCTGGACGACAGTTTAAGCTGCAGTGATGCTGGAAGACCTGCTTCCAAGGCAGCTGACTACATGCTGTCAAGTTGGGGCTGCAGGCTGGAGAGACTCGGCTCCTCACCTCAGGGCCAGTGTAGCATCTGGCTGCCCCATAACCAGTAGTCCAAGAGCTAACTAGAAAATTCAGAGTGCTTCAGACTTAGTCTCTTCAAAAGACATTATCCATTATATCCTCGGTGTTCCCAGAACAGCTGATGCAGTGCCGGAAGGGACTGAGCAAGGGCAGAAGACTGGAAGGTAAGAGTCACCGGAGCCACCTTGGAGGCTGGCTACTACAAGCAATGACAGTACCCAAGGCAGCGGCACTTCCAGCTGTGGGCGGTGACCCACCCCTGTAAGCTCGGCACTGTGGGAGGCTGAGGCAAGAATATCACCACATTGGTTAGTCCCACTTGGACAAATGGCAAAGGCCCTTGGTTCAATCCCTCACAACACACACACACACACACACACACACACACACACACCCCAGTCTGTTGTTAGTAAATTTATTCTTTTGCAACTGGACGTGAAAATAATGGGGGCAGTTTCCTTCAGCAGTTAGTGAACACCAGATTTAGAATTTTGTGAGCCTTGGTTCAAATGTGAGCTCCACTACTCCTTGACTGTCTGGCTTCTCTGCCAGTTGGGAGATGATATGAAGTAAAACCCCCACAGCAGAGGGAAGTGGGGAAGCCTCATGTTGAAATGCGCCGCCAGGTTCCCTGGGTCACCTTCCCACGGGCTCATGTACTAGAAAGAAGGGTGCTTCTACTGCATTTGACCCATCGTATTTTACAGTTTCTTTGTTATAAGCCCTTTACCTGTTTCTTAATATATTAGTTGGTAGAAAAAGTTTATGTCATATGTGGTGGTGCACTAATTACAGCACTCTGGAATGCTGAGGCAGGAAGGCGGTAAACTGCAGCACAGCCTGGGCAATTCAGTGAGACCCTGTCTTAAAATTTTATAAGGGGGTAGAGAAGGAACTAGACTTTAGCTCAGAGCAGAGGCCCAGTACTTCCATTTAAAAATAAAAGTTAAACTTCTGAAGCTGATTTTTTTCATGTGTAAAGTAGAGACAGAAATACCACCAACTTCACAGAGTTCTTGGGAAGAGAATGGAATAATGCATGAAAGTATTTGTCCAGCATCTGGCCCAGAGTTCACACGCCTGTCATTGTCACTGTTGCCCTGCTCTGAATTTATGACCAGTGTCAGCACACTGAAGGAAACAGAAACATTCTGTGAATGTGACCAATGTGTGTATCTGTCCACCAACAGTGTTGCCCTAGGGAGTTTGAAACAATTTCCTTTGGCGATCCCCTTAATAGGAACTTCGGGGATTTAAATAAACACAGACATGGCTTCATAGGGAAATTATTCTGTAGTCTGAATTTTGGCCAAAATCTGCTATGGATATCCTGCCTTTTCTAGTATTCAGTTTCCAATGCTAGAAAATTAAAAAGAAAAAAGAAGAAAGAAGGGAAGGAGGAAGGGAAGGAAAGAAAGGCAAGATCTGTGTTTCTCCATTCCCAAGGATTCCAGAAAGCAACCACAGTAATTCTGCTATTAGCGTGCTGCATATTTGGCTTGGTGTAACATTTTACTGAGAAAGTATTTTAGTGCTTAAAACAAGTTTGCAAACCATGAGGTGAACAGGATGATCTACAGGGCACCGTCTGGCCGCGTGAAGCTCTCCTAACTGATTGCAGACACTGAGCCTGCCCAGCAAAAATCCCCCTACTCCTTAAACTCTCCAGGGTCTGCTGTCTGTCCCAAAGGAATTAACAAAGAGGGCTGGTATTCTGCAGGGCTGCTGAGGACTCCCTCCACCCAGCTGAGGCCGCGAATCTCAGCTGGTCTGTGCCATGCCACCTAGTGAACAAATCCAGCACTGAAGCATCCTGCAGCTCATGCATGTTCCTTGATGGGTGAAAAATTCTTCCAGATACAATGGCAATTTAACAACAAGAAAAAGACTCAAAATTAAGAAATCCTGAAATGCCTTCTCTAGCCAATGTCCTGGACTGAAATAGCTGAAATAATCAAAACTGTCATTCTATTTCTTCTCTCTTAAAATTACTACTTTTAATTTCCCCACTGAAATGTCTCTAGTCAACTCATCAAATTTTCCATCAAAATTATTCACAGAACAAACCTGTATGCATTGGCATATAAGGATGGGCTGGCAAGATAAGCCATATCAAAATGGACAAATAAAAATAAAAAGACCACCAGTCACCCTAGGAAAACAGTAGGTGGAACAGCAGAGTCCAGAATGCCATGCTCATGCTGACAGAATCCCTGGCTTCTCTGCTCATGGTTAGCCTTCCATCCACAGCCAGAAGCAACTGCCAGTTCTCCTGGCTGCAAATTTTCCCTGGAGGACCAGAGTCTAGTGCCAACATATGTGTGTCCCCTGGATTCTCTTCGTTAGCCACAGTCTGGCTTATGAATGAACACCTAGGATATCCTGGGAGCTAGAGGAAGTCCCTAAGACTCAGGGGCAAAAAGAAATAGTGACAGAAAAAATGGTTAGAGCTGTACTTCATTTCAGCAATGAAGCACGAGAAACTTAGCTTTTCCTTAGCACAACCTCCAACTCTTATGCCCACAGACATCTGAACCTCAGGCGTGGTAACCAACAGAGCGTGGTCACCATTCTTGTCTATGGAGAGCTGCTTCCTGAATTCAGATCATTTGCTACCATGTTTGGAAATTCATGTTTAAAAAAAAGCACATGCCTTTTCATTCACCCCCATAATTAGCATTTCATACCAGAAAAAAAAAAAAAAGAAAGAAAGAAAAAACAACCTCAGGGCCGAATTTTCTTCTTTTGCCTCTACCCAACTCAGTTCCACTTGGTTCTCATTTATTTCACTGTGTACTTTGGAACTGGAGAAGCCCCCAAGTTCCCTGTTAACTCCCACCACCTGGGAGAGGTTATTTTGAAGGGAGCAGACGTGGGCTCTTGTGCTCACACTTTCCACAATGTAAAAACAGGTTGTTGACAAGGTAGTCTTTGTCTGGAGTGGGAGACAGAAAAAGAGAGGAAGGG
>PVLD010033836.1:0-13258 GCA_004027595.1 Dinomys branickii | reverse complement strand
AGAGTCCAAGGATATAGATAAACCCAGGAGTACAGTTATTATCACAGGGAAGATAACTGATTGAGTGGTAGGGCAACGGAGATGAGGGAGGAGAAAAAACGAACTGATCAAAAGGGCCATCATCTGTGTAACCTGAGTAACAAAGATGAAGGTAACATTATGTAGGACAGCATCCAGAGCTAATTCCCTTCTATCTTCTTTATAATTCTGTATTTCCTCAGTCGTTTATAATTTGGTATTTCCTTTAATGTTTTTGTGTTAACTAATATGAAGATAACTATGTAATACAACATCCAGTGCTAATTCCCTCCTATATTCTGTATAACTTTGTATTTTCTGTATTGTTTATGGCTTTTCTGGTTCATATGTCTCCATTCTTTTGTCTTTAAAATAAAATTAAAAAAAAAAACGTCATGGCCACCTTGGTTTGCGTAAGCACGCTCAGTGTTCTTGCAGTAGTCAAGCCGATCAGGGACACATTTCTCAGTATGGAAGGGTCAGTGATGTAGGACTCTATTCCAAAATGTCAACACAGACTGGGCGTGGTGGCACACACCTGTAATCCTAGCACTTGGGAGGCTGAGGCAGGAGGATTGCAGTGAGTTCAAGGCCAGCCTGGGCTACAGAGTGAGACCTTGTCTGACAGAAAATAAAAACTCAAAAACAAAACTGTCAGCAGAGGTTATTACTGACTGGTGATGGTATCTCACGGGACTTTCAGTTCTTTCTTCTAGTTCTGTATTTTTGAAATGGTTCATAATGATCATGTGTTACTTTAATGAAGTCAACCCCTTCCACACACCTTTTTTGGTTGTTTTGAGACAGAGTCTTGCTATGTAGTCCAGGCTGGCCTTGAGCTCACTATGTAGCCCAGGCTGGCCTCAAATTTGAAGTGATCCTCCTGCCTCAGCCTCCTCAGGCACACACCACTACCTTTTTAAAAAAGACATGCTTTTTAAAACAGCCGCAGACCTCACTCCCCAAGGCCGGCATGTGCCTCGCTACTGAGCTGCCCCAGCCCCGCCCCGGCCCCGCCCCCGGCCCCTGTGGCTCCGAGTCCCCGCAGGCGGCACCGATCCATCGGCCAGGTGGCGCTGCCTGCCAGTGTACAGCTGTGTCCCGGGCCACCGAGCCGCTGGGTGGCCAAACTGCTGGCGGGCGGGCAGCCCATCTGGAGCCGCATCCGAGCCTCTGGCCCAGGGATCCCCAAATCCCCAGCAGGCGGGATGTTCTCAGAACCCGCCTACGGCTCCCAGATCCCCGGGCCTGGGCTCGGCCAGGCTGTGCGGAAAACCGCGAGACCAGCTGCAGCCTGCGGCTCTGCGGCCCGCACAGGGTGCCTACTCGGGCGGGTCCTAGTTTCGCAAGGGTTCCCCGCCGGAGCCCCAGCCTGGAGACCCAACGCCTGGGCAGCGTTACGAGACAAGCCCGGGCTACACGGCAGGCAGTGTCACAGCCCCGTCCCCCTCCGGAGGGATCAGGAAGACTCACCGGCCTCTCCCGCCAGTCCTTGTTGCAGGGCGTCGCCGTCCCGTTGACCTTGGAGTGGGCGCAGATGCAGAACTGGTCTTTGCCCCTCCTGGCTGCCCGCCTGCTTCTCAGTCCTCTGCATTTGCAAGAGACCTATCTCCATTTCCCGTTGTCTTTTATTTTGCTTTTTTAGTGTACGTGTGTCTTTTTGAGACAGGGTCTCACTATGCAGTTCATAGTGGCCTTGAGCTCACTTTGTAGCCCAGGCTGGCCTCAAAATTGCAGCAATCCTCCTGCCTCAGCCTCTGGAGTGCTGAGATTACAGGTGTGCGCCGCCATACGTGGCCTTTTATTTTGCTCTTTATTTAACTGGTTTCTCTTATGTGAGAAATGTGATGTTTAAGCCCGTGAGTCTGATTTATTTCTCCTAACTGCGTGGTCTCAGGTGCACCCACTTTCTTTCCTACAGGAGCCTCGACTCTTCATCTGTAAGCACCGGAAGGACTCCGCTATGTGCGCTACACACTAGGCTCCCTTCCTCCACCCGTCTGATGGATGCGGGGCTCCCCAGGATTTCCTGGTCATCATGTCAGCCCACATG
This sequence comes from Dinomys branickii, assembly GCA_004027595.1. Classification (NCBI taxonomy): domain Eukaryota; kingdom Metazoa; phylum Chordata; class Mammalia; order Rodentia; family Dinomyidae; genus Dinomys; species Dinomys branickii. Next base: position 11,187 of record PVLD010033836.1, on the reverse strand, counting down.
CATGGGATGAGGCAGGAGGGTAGATCTCATCTCTGCTTTGCAGCCCTAAAAACAGGCCCAGAAGGATGAAGAGAACCGCAGGTGTGAGATAAGCTAGAATTATACTCAGCTTCCCTCCCATGGGAGCTGCTGGGCCAGCATGTCCTGAAGGACCTCGGAGACCCGCATTCCCCAGCAAACTCGAGCAAGCGCAGGTTCTTCTGGGTGTGCGTGAGCGCTGGAAGATTTAGGAGAGCCTCAGGGGCTCCTGACAGACCCTGAAGTTTGAGGTTCATTCCAGGTGACTCAGCTGAGGTGACCTGAAGCTCCTCAGCAACGATTTAAAGATTACTTTTAAAGACCCAGGTGTGATGCTCTGTATATGTAATCTCAGCAGCTAAGGAGGCTGAGGCAGGAGAAACCTGAGCTCAAGGCCAGCCTGGGTAACATAAAGACTATCACAAAAGTAAAACGAGCAGGAAGGGAGAGTCCTAAATTCAGGAAGGCTGAGCACAAGAAACACTCAACCAAAATTGCAATTCATACCTTGAGATAAGATGCTACATTCCCTAGGCTACCATAGAGTGGTGCTCCTTAGGAGAATGACAACACGGCAAAAGGCGCTGTGGAGATGCGCTGGTCAGGCTCTGATGATGGTGCTTCACCGGGCTCAATTAGCCACGGCGTGCAGGTGAAACATAAAACCTAACTGGACTTGCACAGTAAAACATGCACCAGACAACAGTACGGACCCTCATGCAGAGGCTGCTGTGGGTGCATTGGGAAGCCGAGCCCTCCTCTGCCATAGAAGGCAGGAAAAGGAGCTCTAGGCAGACGGCCCCTTCCGACCTGGGGAAACTTGTGCCAAGGGGCATCTTGGGAGCTACTGGGATAGAGAAGATGTGGGTAGAGATTCCGAGGAAGCTCAGCCCATGGCAGAGTGCAACAGATGAAAAGCTCTGTTATAAAAGGAAATGTACCTGGGTATGGCGGTGCTCACCTGTAATCCTAGCACTTATGAGGTGGAGGCGGGAGGGTTACCATGATTTCTAGCCAGCCTGAGCTACATAGCTGAGACCTTGTCTCAAAAAAAATCATAGCTTCCCACCTGCTTTGCCACCTACAGCATGTCACGTCAAGGCCAGCCTGAACTGCCTAGTGAGACCCTGTCTCACAAACAAACAGCAGGTGAAAGCCCTTTTCTGCCACGATGGGAAGTCAGTGACTACTGGATGAGAAATGAATAAGAGATGGTAGGAGTGTTCCAAATACAGGAAAAATGGTAGGGGTTGGGGATGTAGCTCAGTGGCATAAGCGCCTGCCTGGCAAATGCAAAGTCCTGAATTCAATCCCCAGTACTGCCAAAAAGAAAAAAAAAAAAAGAAAAGAAAAAAGGAACAAATGATGATTTTATTATTTATTTATTTATTGTCTTTTTGAGATGGGGTCTCGCTATGCAGTTCAGGCTGGCCGTGAGCTCTTTTTGCAGCCCAGGCTGGTCTCAAACTCACAACAATCCTCCTGCCTCAGCCTCCAGAGTGCTGGGATTACAGACATGTACCACTATGCCCAACAAAGAGACATAAACTAAAAGCACAATAAAATACCATTTTAATTTTTGTATTTTTAAATCAATGATTTCTAAACGAAAAATAAAAACCGGTTCAAGGGGTGATGGTGCCTGTAATCCAACCACTATGGGTGGTTGAGGCAGGAGGATCTCAAATTTGAGCCCAGCCCAGGGAACTTAGTGATTTAGGGCGACTCTATCTCAAAATATTTTAAAAGGACTAGTGGTAGAGCACTTGCCTAGCATGTGGAAGAGCATGGGTTCAATCCCTAGTACCAAGAGACAAATACTGCTGGTGGTACACACCTGTAATCCCAGCACTCAAGAAGCTGAGGCAGGAGGATCTCCACAATTTTGAGTTTTTGAGAAAACGATATAAGCCTAGACTACAAAGCAAGACCTTATCTCCAAAAACAAAAACCAAAACCTCAGAGAGATTTAAAAATTAGATGCAGAGGGCCCCTGACTTCAAATTTTTGTCTTTACAATAGTACAAAAGTAGATAGCCATTCTGTTTTTCATTTTTTGTACAGTATTCAATGAATTATATAAAATAAACTTTTAGGTTTGGGGTTGCTTTGTGGGTTCAATTCCAGTACCAAACACACACACACACACACACACACACACACACACACACACACACAGATATTTAACACTTTAGTGCTCAACAATATCCGACACCTTATTCTGGTTGATAGTTTTCAGGGAGTCAGTCTATAATTGGCCAGTTCCAAAGCAGGAAGGGCATGGTAGGAGGGTCTGTCAGAAGACAGCTGCTCAGGTCCCGGTGGCAGGACCCAGAGAGAAGGGAGGAGGCGGGAGGGAGGTCAGCACGTCCAGCTCTCACCCCAGTGCCTGCCCCTTCTGACCCACCGCGCAGACGTTCAGCTCTGAGCCCTGCAGCGGAGGAAGCCGTTGTGGGGTACGTACCCCTGCTCCCATCGCCTTCCCCAACCCCCGCACAGACCACGTGAGACTTTTGGGCAACATTTTAGATCTGAACCTTCATGGGTGTGTTAGATGCTGTTTAATACACTGCAGGGGCTTGACTGGGATGCGACCCCATTATATGCTGAGCCGCAGATGTGTTACTCAGGCAGCCACAGCACCCTTTCCATGGAACAGGATGTCACTCCTGCTCGTCTCTAACAAAATTACAGGGCCTCCAGGACACGAAGAGACTTCCGCGCCACGGAGACCACTGTGAAGGGCCAATCTTAAAGGGATCTGTGGGAATGCCACTGCCCAACCAGGAAACCATGAGCTTTGCAGAAAGCAGTCTTTGAGAAAACTATATAGCAGAAACAATGTAACCAGATGTGGTAGCACACACCTGTAATCCCAGCACTTGGGAGGCTGAGGCAGGAGGATTGTTGTGAGTTCAAGATCAGCCTGGGCTACAAAGTGAGCTCAAGGCCAGCCTGAACTGCAAAGCCAGACCCTGTCTCAAAAAGACAAAAAAAAAAAAAGAAAGAAAGAAAGAAACAATATTAGCTTGGGTTGAAAGGGACAGAGAGGTACAAAATAAAAAAACTATTGTCTTCCAAATCTCCACAGCAAGGAAACAGGCAGAGGAAGCTAATCAGCTGTGACATTTGTCACCTCTCCTGGTGCAGGGAGGACAGTTCCCAGGAGAACCAGCAGCCCCAGAGTGTGACAGAAAGTCACAGAGTTGTCCCCAGGCCTCGAAACCTTGTGGAGGGACTGGCAGTGGGAGTCTGGAATTTGTGTGGCCTGGAAAAGTTGCCCTAGGTTTTGAGCTAGAATGCGGACAGTTGTGGTCTGTGTCTGTCCTGGCCCCGCAGGGTGGGCAGGGCGGAAGGACAGTGATGCTGTCTCTTTAGGGTCACAAGTCCTCAGGCAGAGAGGGACACCACGCTGGGGGGAGTACAGCCCAGGCTCCACCCACACCTGACCAACTGGATGAGGCAAAGCTGGACTCCGAGTGGTCACCCGGGGAGCAGCTTCGAAGGATGCCTGCAATGTCCCCCACCTCCAGGCCTTCACATCACATACACCCCCTCTCCGGGAGCTGCTGGATCTAAAGAGCTTCCTGAGCAGGGCCCAGTGGTCCATGCCTGTACTTCCAGCTAACTGGGAGGCTGAGGCAAGAGAGTGTCAAGTTCAAAAGCTGGGGACATAGCTCAGGAGAGTGAGAGACGGGGGTGGGAGAGATAGAGAGCGAGACTGAGACCGAGACCGAGACCGAGACCGAGACAGAAACACAGACACAGACACACTGACAAAGTCCTGAGCCCAGGGCCGCTGCAAGGTGATGCGGCTTCCGGCAGGGACCCTGTGGGCTGTGCCGCTCCGAGGCCTTTCTGCTCGGACAACTGCTCTGCCCTGGGCCCCAGCGGGGTCCCCACCCCGCCCCCTGGTGCTCAGGTGAGCCGTCTAGAAAGACGGCCTGGGTTTTTCGGAGATGCCATGGAGGGGTGGTGTGACTCTGAGGAACCGGAGACGGGGACCACCCCGCACGCTGCCCTGGCTGCCCCGCTCCCCCCCCTCCGCTTCCCCTCCTGCCCTCTTCCACCCTCCAACTCCCCTCCCCTCCTCTCCTGTCTCCCCTCCCCCCCACCTCTCCCTCCCCTCCTCCTCCTCCCCCCACCCTTGGCTTCCTTGGCCGGGACTGACAGCGGCTCCCGGCGGCTCATTAACAGCGGGGCGGGGGCGGGATGGCTCAGCCGGGCATATTCCTGAGTGCAGCCCGGGCCGGCAGCGTCTCCTCGGCCCGCTACCTTCCTCGCAGCCTGCAGCGCCCCGGCCCGCCTGTCTTCATTCTCATGCAAGTTTAACCTCGGAAGAGCTGCTCACGCTACGGAGCGCTGAAACCCAGACGTAGACATCTCCTTGTCCGCGGTGGGCTCCTTCCTGTTGAGGGCCTCCTTTCTTATTCAATAGCTGCATGTCTCTCTCGTGTATTTGTTTATTTATTGTACTAGGGATCGAGCCGAGGACCCTGGCACTAAGCTTCTTCCCCAGCTCCTTTTTAAATTTTGAAACAGGTCTCTCTAAATTGCAGAGTTGCTCAGGCTGGGCTCAAATTTGTGATTCTCCTGCCTCAGCCTCCCAGAGCGCTGGGATGATCGGTGTGCACCTCCAAATCAGTGAAAAGCAATAGGCATTTTCAGCTGGGAAGAAAAGGCCATTGTTTCCTTCCTAGGTGGTCAAGAGTAAAAACTGTGGAGTCACACTGACTGTGTTGGATTTTTGTCCTGGGTAACCTCAGGCAAGGCTTTAGGCTCTCTGCGCATACGCTCCTCCCCCTCAGAGGGTTTTGAGGATTAAATGATGCATACTGGTGCATAGTAAATCCTAAATAAGTATTTTGCTAGGTAAAAATTTAAATTCAAGTCAGGTGCAGTGGTACATACCTGTAATCCCAGCACTCCGGAGGCTGAGGCAGGAGGATTGTTGTGAGTTCCAGACCAGCCTGGGCTACAAAGTGAGCTCAAGGCCAGGCTAAACTGCATAGTGAGACCCTGTCTCAAAAATAAATAAACAAATAAAATGAAAGAAAAAGGAAAAGAGCTGGGGCTATATCTCACGGCAAAGGCCATGGGCTCAATCCCCAGAACATACACCTATATGAGAGTGCACGCGAACACACACACATGCGTACACACACACTCACACACTTTAAGGAAAACCAGCAGGTGGGTCAGAGCTCCGGCTTTCCTTGCCCACTCCTGGCCCCTTCTCTCCAAGGCCCAGCCATCAGGATTTGGGCTGCTTCTAGCCCTGCTCTAGGCCACTCGCCTAGGCCACTGCCCAGCCCCCAGGCCCCCTCAGCTACTTGTCACCCTGCCTGGGAGCTCCGTCCTGTGGACCATCATGGCCAGCAGACAGGCCACCAGCACCCTGCTGCCCTCCTATCCCACTCCAGGCGTCACCGAGTCCCTCTGTCCCTTCTGAGCCATCTCAGTGCCCTTCATCTGTGCCACCCAGAAAACCTGAGTGTAAACCTGGGGCCTCCAGCCAGGCCCTCACCATGGCATGGCCCAGGACGGTGTCCCAGGGCGCCCGCTGGCCTGTGGTCCCTTCCCGCCTGGTGTCCTCTCAGCCCTGTTTGCTTCTCCCAGGACAAACACAGGCTGAAGCATCTCCCGCAGTCGCCGTCACTGGTGGGGGCCCAGCTGTGTCCAGGCAGCAGAGCCTGGCTTGTGGTGAACAGGGATGGGGACCATGGGAGGGGACACGGAACGGCTGGGGTGGGAACGGGGCCAGCAGGAGGGAGAAGCCGGCCCGGGAGAGAAGTGCTGCTTGCAACGCTGCTGCCTGAGCCCTGGCTGGAGCCAGAGGTGGCCTGGGTTCTCGGGGCGTCTGGACGGCAAGTGTCCCCAGGATGCAACAGCCCGCACGCTGGGCCTCCTCATGCGTGAGCGGTGCAGTCTCTTCCTCAGGGCCAGGGAGGGCACCGTGGTGGCCACAGGCGCTCACACACTGCCAGCCGAGCAAGTGTGTTCAGAGGCAGCTGAGGACTCATACTGCATTGACCACACTGCTCTTGGGAGCCGGGCTCTGGGGTAGGGAATGGATGGCCAGAGGTGTCCACCGTGGAGCGGGACCATGTTTTCCTGATTAATTCTCCAAGAAGTTCCCTACCCGCATCTTTTTCCTTCCTTTTGAATGCAGCTCGGAGAAGTCCTGAGGCAGAAAAGAGACAGAGTCTCCAGGTTTTGGGGGGTCTTGTTCCCGGCTTCGACTGGCAGCTCTGGGGGGCATCTCTGTGCCCCTCCCCAGGAAGGCACAGGGCAGGGCTTGGGCTACCGCGAGAAAGCAGGTCCATGGAGACAGAAAGCGTAATGGGGTGGAAGTCACCACAGCTGGGAGAGACGGCATGAGGAGGTTGGCGGCTGCTGTTTTGTGCTCTTGCGGTTCAAACCAAAGGCCTCCCACACGCTAGGAAGTGTTTTACTGCTAAGCTACACCCCAGCCTAGGGGTTGGCCAGTGGATACAGAGGCTGTGTTTGGGATGATGAAAGGGTTCTGATACCAGACGTGGTGGCGCACGCCTGTAAATCCCAGCACTTCGGGAAGCCGAGGCAGAAAAGTGGCTGTGATTTCAAGGCCAGACTGATGTGTATATCGAGTTCAAGCCCAGCCTGCACTACATATTGAGATCCAATCTCAAAAACTCAAAACAAAACCTCCCAAAGAAAAAGCCAAACCAAACCAACCAACCTAACAGCAAGTACAAAAAGGGTTCTAGGAATAGAAGACAGCGACGATGGCAGAGGCTTGGGCACATTCTCCAAGCCCCTGAACGCTCTGCTTAAAAGTGGGTGAGGCTGCCCGAAGGTGTCGCTCAGTGGTAGAACACTTGCTTGGCATGCTGGAGGCCTAACTTTTGATCCTCAGTACTGTAAAGAAAAAAAAAGTAGAAGACAGATGATAGAAAGAAAGAAAGGAAGGAAGAAAGAGAAAGAAAGAGAAAAGAAATGCATAGGTAGCATTACAGTCAGTGGAGAAAGACTGAATCTTTTCACCTAAGAACAGAAATATGATAGGGTAGGGTGCTCACCCTACCAAGGTCGTCCAGCTTTGTACTGAAGTTCTAGCCATGGCCACTGAGCCAGAAAGGGCAATAGAAGTCACCCACATAAAACAAGAAGTGAGGCTCTCTTAGCAGGTAGCGTGGTCCTAGACACAGAAAGTCTGAATAGTAAACAGCATCAGCCAGGTCACAGGGTACAAGATGAACACGCAGAGATGAGGTGTGTTTCTCTTTCTCCTCTGTGCTGGGGACTGAACCTCAGGCGTGCTGTGCGTGTGCTGCACTGTCAGGCTATTCCCCAAGCCCAAACTGTGTTTCTATACAGCAGTCACAATTCCATTTACAGTAGCAGCCAAAAGAAAAAAATACCTAGGAATAAATTTGTTTCGTTTTGAGACAGGGTCTCGTCATGCAGGTCAGTTCAGACTGGCCCTGAACTCACTATGTAACCCAGGCTATCTCTGAACTTACTGTGATCCTCCTGCCTCCACCTCCCGACTGCTGGCTTTGCAGGTGTGCACCACCACACCTGGCCCCTTGGAATAAATTTAAACAAAAAAGTGAAAGATTTGTGCACTGCAAAGTATAAAACATTGTTGAAAAGCTGGGCGTGGTGACGCACGCCTGTAATCCCAGCACTCGGGAGGCTGAGGCAGGAGGATCCTTGTGAGTTCGAGACCAGCCTAGGCTACGAAGTGAGCTCAAAGATAGCCTGAATTGCATAGGGAGACCCTGTCTCGAAAACACACACACAAAACATTGTTGGAAGGCATTAGGAAAACCTACATAAAGGAGAAGACATACTATGTTCATGAATGAGAAGACAGCATTAACTTGGCAATTATGGGGCTGGGGATATAGCTTAGTGGTATAAGTGCCTGCCTGGCAAGCACAAGGTCTTGAGTTCAGTTCCCAGTATCTCACACACACACACACACACACACACACACACACACACACACACAAACTTGGCAATTACTACCTAAAATAATCTAGTGATTTAATGCAATCACTATTAAAATTCTAACTACTACTGGGTGTGATGGTGTACACCTGCAACCCCAGTACTTAGGAGGCTGAGACAGGAGGATTTTTGTTTTGTTTTTTGAGAGAAGGTCTCGTTATGTAGTTCAGGTTGATCTTGAATTCACTATGTACCCCAGGCCAGCTTCAAACTTGCAGCTATCCTCCGGCTTCAGGCTCCTTATTGCTGGGATTATAGATATGCACTACCACGTCCAGGTGTGAGTTTGGGGCCAGCCTGGGCTAGATAGTGAGTTTAAGGGCAGCCTCAACTAAATAGCAAGAGCCTGTTTCAAAAGGAAAAAAATTCAATGACTCTCCCTTTTTTTTTTTTTTGCAGAAATGGGGACACCAATCTTCAAATTCATATGGATTTTTAAGGGGTCCTTAGTAGCCAGAGTAATACTGAGAAAGAACAAAATTGGGGGACTCACTTCTCACTTTTCTATTTTAAAAATAAAAATACAGGAGTGTGGTGGCACACGCCTATAATCCCAGCACTCGGGAGGCTGAGGCAGGAGGATTGTCGTGAGTTCGAGACCAGCCTGAGCAACAAAGTGAGCTCAAGGCCATCCTGAACTGCAAAACAAGACCCTGTCTCAAAAAGACAAAAAAAGAAAACACACTGCGATGCCACCATACACCGATCAATGGCTCTGATGAGGAGTGTAGCTGTTAAGCCAACTGCCAAGAATCCTCCTCTGCATATGTGTTTGGGAGCTGGGCGATGGCCACGGAGTAGGTGAGAGGCTTGACCTGCTGCATTTATTTCCCAGGCCCTATCTTAGCTCCCACTGAAGAGGAGCCACGAGCACTTTGGGTCTTAGGTTGCCAGTGTCAATTAAGAGTCCGTGTCCAACTGTTCTCAGAAAGGTTGCTTTTTTTGTTTTGCTGTTTTGAGACAGCATCTTGCTAAGTAGTTGAGCTGCAGTGGAATAAGCATCTGTCTGGCAAGCGCAATGTCCTGAGTTCAATCCCCAGTACCACAAAAAAAAAAAAAAAGCTAATTTTTAACTGCCAGGCATGGTGGTGCATGCCTGTAATCCCAGCACTTGGGAGGCTGAGGCAGGAGGATTGTTGTGAGTTCGAGACCAGCCTGGGCTACAAAGTGAGCTCAAGGCCAGCCTGAACTGCATAGTGAGACCCTGTCTCAAAAAGACAAAAAAAAAGTAGTTCAGCTGGTCTTGAACCTGTTATGTAGTGCAGGCTGGCCTTGAATTCACAGTGATCCCCCTGCCTCAGCCTTCCAAGGGCTGGAATCACATGCATACGGCATGAAACGTGGCACGTTTTCATTCCCTCGATACCAGCGCCAGTGTCGGTAGCCCTGGGTCCCTCTGGGGAAGGATGGGAAGCAGCCACCGTCAGGTTTGGGTTCACTTGTGTGGGTTGTGGCTACTTCCTCCTGGGCTCCTGGCCTCCGGGCGGAGGGGTTGTGGGCTGGAGTGGACTCAGGTGCCGCCTGGGCAGGGCAGTGTGACTTTCCACGGGGCTGCTGTCCCCGCAGCAGCAGACCTGCCCGTATTCCCTCCTTATCTGACCAATCGCTTTGTCCTCGTCGTGCCAAACTTGGCAGGCAACCAGGTGACATTTCCCTGTGATCGCAGTCAGTAGATGATAGAGGCTACCCAGAGATCTGGCAGCGTGGTCCCAGACAGCGCCCTCCTATTTCCTGCTCTGGTCTGGGAAATCGGTGAAACAGCTGGACTCTGCACGGGGCCTTTTCCGTTTGATGCTGGTCTACTGCCCCCACGTGGCCACATCCTGAACTTGACCAACACCCGGACTCAGCAGTCAGTCGCGGGAGGAAGGCGCAGGGGCAGAATCCTTAATCCTCCTGGGCTGCAGCTGCGTCCTGCCCAAAATGGGATACAAGTCCATAGAAGGATGAAGTAAAAAGACCTCCCTGGAGGGAAAACGCAGGAGGTGCTCAGCTCTGATTCTGAGGCTTATTCAGGAGGAAAAGCCCCTTGCTGGACGCTCTTAAAGCTGGAAGGATAAGCCAGATGCAGCAGTGAATACATGTAATCCCAGCTACTCAGGAGGCCGAGGCAGGAGGATTGCAAGCTTGAGGCCTGCCTGGGCAATTTAGAGAGAACTTGTCTCAAAATAAAATAAAAAGGGCGCTCAGTGCTCATTTGGGTTCAGTCCCTGGTGATAACAACAATCACAAAAAAGCTGGAAGGACAGGTGACTTCCCTGAGGCCAGCGACAGAGCATAGGCGGGGACTGCTCTGTCTGCTGCTTCTCATTCCCAGGAAGGCACAAATGAGCCATCTTGGGGACCGAGGCTGTGCCCCAAGGATGGGACCAGGAGGCAGCTAAGCGAGCTCAGCGCCTTGCCCAGAGGTCACGAGGGCCCAGCTCAGATGCAGCCCGGCGGAAGCTGGGTGGGGGCACCACACAGAGGTCCCCTAAGCGTGGGTCCCTCCCCTGTAAACAGGGACACTGACCATCCCTGCTGCAGGGCTGCCATTGAAGGATGGGCTTTCTATAAAAGTCACCGTTGTGGCTGTTTCAAAGTGTGTGACTCAGTGGTTTGGGGTGGTCAGAGTTACGCAGCAGCCACCGCTACTTCACCGAGGACACTTTCTCCACCGCAAACGAGAATCCCGTGCAGCCTGCCAGTCACTCCTCTCTCCCCGAGCCCAGCCCCTGGCACTGCCAACACACCTTTATTGCCAGAGGCTGCCTATTCCGTGCATTTCATTTAAATGAGTTCCTACAGCAGAGCATGGTGATGCAGGCCTATAATTCCAGCACTCTGGGAAGCTCACGCAGGAGGATTTCAAGTTGGAGGCCAGCCAGGACAACTTAGTGACTCAGCAAGACTCTGTCTCAAAATAACAAGTAGACAGAGATTGGTGATGTAGCTCAGTGTAGAGGCTCTGGGTTCAATTCTCAGTAGGGTAGGGGAGAACAGGACTCACAGGCTGCGTGCAATGGCTCACATCTATCATCCCAGCTATTTGGGAGGCTGAGGCAGGAGGATTCTAAATTTGAGGCCAGCTAGGGAATGGAGCAAGGTCTTGTCTCAAAATGAAGAAAACTAGGACTGGGGATGTAGCTCAGTGGTACAGTGCTTGCCTAGCATGTGCCAGGCGTTGCAGTA
>PVLD010033835.1:0-13259 GCA_004027595.1 Dinomys branickii | reverse complement strand
CAGCTCCTCAGGGCATCTCAAGGGCCCTGGGTACACAGCATCACCTGCACTGTGCCTGGAGACCCCAGCCCTCAGAGAAACTAGACAGACAGCACAGGATTCTCAAAACCCATCTGCACAGTTTAACCCAGGAGCCCAGGCTTCCCAGGTCACCCTCTTTCTGATCACGCCTGGAAGTAGCCACCCAAGGAAAATGTGCCTCCTCTCTGTCCCACTTCTGAGGACCCTCTGAGACAGGCCCACCCCAGAGAGCACAAGCACCACCTGGCCCTTAACCTAGGAGCCCAGGGCCTAGGGAAGTCTTGTTGCCTCTGTGGACTTCCTGCACCCGACATGGCAGGAGCCCTACTGTAATGCTCTCTACCCTCTCTGAGGCTAAGGTCTCCTGGCACTGAAGGAATCCAGCCACCGCCATCCCAGGCTGACCAGGGGTCCCTTTAAGCCTCTTCCCCCCTTATGCTTTCATACAAGCTACAAATGCATAATCTTGGGTTACAGAGGCCGAATCACCACGGTTTCACCCTTAATGCCATCACATTCCTCAGCCCTGCTCCTGGCAGACAACCACCACACCCTGCATTCTCTGGCAGATGCTGCAGCCCCTGGTCTCTGAGGCTTTCCTCTTCTCGGTCTCATTTTGAACCTTTCTGACAGTGCTTCTTTAAGCTCAGGACCCTGTAAAAGACCCCCTCACCTGTGTGAGGGTGGGCAGTGTGGTCCACGTGCCAGGGCAGTCCTCCCAGGCTTGTTCTACACAACGCTCTCCTGACTGGTGAGCTTGGGTTTTGCTCCTCCTTCTCCCTAGCATTGGGTGGCCCATGGTGAGAGAGGCTGAGGGAACTACTCCAGGATCCCTCCCCTCTTCCTCTCATGGCCCTGCCACTGAAGGGATTTCACTGGGCATAAGGCAGTCCTGCAGGTGTCCCCTGTGCCTGGCCAGGCCTAGTCAGGGACTTACAGTGACCTGCCGGTAGGTGAGAGATACTCTCTGTCGGAACCACCTCTCTCTGTTCTCTCCCTCTGTCTCTGTCTCTGTGTCTCTGTCTCAGTCTCTCTCTGTCTCTATCTCTCTGTCTCTGTGTCTCTGTCTCTGTCTGTTTCTCTCTGTCTCTCTGTGTCTCTGTCTGTCTCTCTGTCTCTGTCTCTCTCTCTCCCCACTCCCTCTCTCCTGAGCTCCATCCAGAAGCCATTTGCTCTTTCCTGCTCTGTCTCCATCTAACACTGGACTAGTTAAGCCCAGGACCGGTAAGAGGGGCCCTGCCTCACAGCAGGTGACTGGAGGTGAGCAGACATCCACTAAATCCCTTGGGGGTCTCCCAGGGACTTCCTGGAGGTGGGGATGCCTGTCCAATCTCTCAGGAAACTACTTTCTCTGACATGGCCCTGGGCATGTCCACTGGACAACCAGTTCGGAACCCTAGCCTTATGTGGAGAAGGACATTCTTTAGTTTATCTTTAAATGCATTACCTATTTGGGACTTTGGCCTGTCCACGTCATATGATTGTTTGATTATAAAGGAAGTCTAGCAAAACCCTTAGTGTAAAAGGAAATGACGACAGGACCTGTGTCCCTGTGCAAAGCCACAGGGACAGCACTAGATGCTTTGCTGAGATTTGTCCAAAGGAATGATAACATGATGGTCAACTAAGTTCAGTCTCATCCCTGTGATAATTAAGTTATGCCGTCTTTGCTAATCCTGTTAATTATTCCTCCTGTTGGCCCTGTGGCTGCTTTTTGTTTGTATCCCAATAAAAGGCTAAGGAGGGCGGTAATCGAGGTGTCAGTCCGAGAGGCTGAAGTTCCCTGATCCCGTAACTGTCCCTTGTTTTCCTTTTCATCTGTGGGAACTTTGTTCTTGGGACATGTCACCCCAGACAGAAACTGACTATACACTGACGTGTGGCCTGCTGACCAGGGACCTGAGAATGAAAGTAGTCTTCAAGATTCAGAAAGGGAATTAATTCAATGCTCAGCGGACCAGAGAAGAGTTGATGGGTAGGTAAGCCCAGTCTCTGGGATTGTTTCATCAGGGTTACAATGGGAAATCAACAAGAATATATTCAGGTTCTAAAAACTCTGTTGAAGAGTTTGGGGGTAAAAGTAAAACCACAATCTTTTATAGAACTGTTTGCTTTGATATGAAAACATTGTTACTAGTTTGAACTGAAGGGACATAATGTTTTAAATTTAAAGCAATAGAGGTTGGTTATGAAGGCTTTAAGACGTGCTTGTCAACAAGGGGATCTTATTCCTTTACATGTTTGGTCTCTGTGTAATTTGATAACCTTGGCTTTAGAGCCCATGCAATCTGAATCAGAACTGGATATCTTGCAGGACATGAGAAGTGAAAAAGGCAAAGACAACTCGGATTCTGAATCAGATAATAGTTTACCTGACGAGACTCTACCGCTTCAGGGTCAGGGACCCATTATGGTGGAAGAAAAGAAAAGAAGGTCTAAGCTTGTGACACTGTGTAAGTCTTACAGAGAGAGATCCCCTTAAACACTGTTGGAGGAAAAGAGGGTCCGAGTATATGATGACTAAGCTAGAAGCTACACAAAGGGACCTGAAAGTTGCTGGTATTATCAAGATGAAATAAAGTACTAAAAATATATTAGTTATAGATAAAAGGTTTTAATTTTTTCCAAATTCTTCTTATAAGAGATCTCTACTAATTGACCTACAAAATATAAAATTAAAAAGTTCTGACTAGTCTTTATAATTACAAACTCAAAAAATTGTAAATAAATTATTATAACTCATTGTGACCAAAAATATATTTGTGAGTGCACTCTGATTATATAAGTAAATTGTCTTATGCATGTGTTTTGTTTGTCTGTCTAACCTGTAAACAGCTGTTATGAGTTCAACAAATTTTTCTTCTTTTATATTTTTTGATTTTTGAAGCAAGTGTCTGTAATCTAATTTGGCTCATAGATAAATATTATCTAAATTAAGGATATACTTCCACTAAGGATGCCAGCTGGTCAAAATTTTGGCAAAATTGGTTTTATAAATGTCATGGATACTGTTATTTATGTATTATAACTTGAGAGTCTCTCACTGTTCAAAAACTAATGTGTCAAATTATGATTGGATGTTCATAGAACATAAAAAGTGGGTTAAGATAATTAAAAATCCTTTAAGGTGAGGAAAAACTACTGGACAGGACTTCAATTGATGAATAAAGAAAGCAGCAGCCTGGAATAATATTAACCAGTTTTTATTCATTCATAAGGAGCCCCAATGATCTCCATAGCCTTAAGGGAGACACTTCAATAAATATTGTTCAAAATATATTACTATGATATGTTTATACTGGTCATTGTCAAAAGGTTAAATTTTCAAAAAATAAGACAATAAGGTTTCTGATTAAAAGATGCTATTGGTACCAAACTAAATTAAGAAATTAACAAATGACAATTTGTTATTGCTAATTTCATGGTGTATTAAATGTATTTATGCCTTCAAAATATACAGTATTCTAAAATGTAAAACTGGAATTGTTTATATAATGTTAGACATCTGCCTTTCTCTTGTGCTCCAGATATTTGTAATAAGAGGTTCATATCAGGCCAACATGAGGTCATCATTCAAATGATAATTTTTTAACACAAACTTATGTGATGTCTACACTATGTATATGCCACAACATTTAGAGATACTTAGATATTGAACAGCCCAGACAGTGTTACAAATTTATTCAATAACATCCTATTAAAGGACAACAAATTAGATAAAAGCTTCTTATGTATTAGGTAGGGATGATGGACTAAAAGGGCTTAATCTATCCCAATATTTAAATGTGTTTAAAACATGTTACACATTTAAATGTTTTTCATAAATGTCATCATGCTTGTTATGTTACAATATTGTGTATGGCTTTTGATTTCAAATTTTCTTTGTAAAACTGTGTAACTGTTGTCTGTTAACATTCTGCAGGGATTCAACTACTAGCACATTCATGATTGGTAAGAAGTAATAGTTCTCTGGCAATACTTTATATTTCAAGGTGCTTAATACTCAGATAAAATTTTAATAATCAAGTTCACTGCTCCCATTACAATGTAATGTCATTAACCTTCTCTTCTAGATGTTTAACAACTGAGGTTTGGAGACAAAAATTAGGGAGATAAATTGGGCTAAGAGGACATCAATATTTTGGCCAAGTCCTCCCGGGTCAAAAAGGACCCAAGATATAAGAGAACCTCTGCTGCAATATCATATAACTCAGTTGAGTCCCTGATCTTCTGATCAAGGAGATTATGGGACCACAGAGGAAAGAGATTCTGTGTATAGTGTGCCTAAGGAGAGTCAACAGGAGAGAAAAGTCTCCCAAGCTTTCACAGAAAGCAGCTTGTTCAAGTAAAGGCCATGACTCATCCAGAGGGCTGAAACTGACAGAAGTACTGAAGGACACTGTACATGGTCCTGAGGTAAATCCTGAGGAGATTTAACTGACTTTGATAGATAACAAGAAATTAATTTTAATTAATAAAGGTCTCACTTTAACTTGGTCTTGAACATCCAGCAGAAAAGTATAACTACAACATATATAAAGCGATACCATAGTAATACTAAATTCTCCAAAAATTGGTTTATTCTTGCCTAGAGACTGACAAACTCCAGGTGATCATACAGATAAAATCAGCAGTAAATATGCTAGATTCCTTCTACCAGGATCCAACAGATCCACCTCACAAGGAGAGTTTATAACTGGTAAACTACAACAGATTTCTATCTGAGGCCATTAGATTCAAACTCTCTGGAGGGACCCTGCCTGTGGTCTCCCTTTACATCGACCCTTCTCAGTTTGAAGCAGCTAAGATGAAAACTATGTCCAGTCTCCCCTAACTGCAATTAGGGATAGCTCTTCAAAGGAAAATATAGACTGCTAAATTAGTTACAAGTATTATAGGTGGTAAGACAGGGTTAACTGGAAAAAAGGGACATCCACATAAATACAAAAATAAAATAGAATGACCCAATACAACTAATAACATGGGGATGAGGGTGTGTTTGTATATTAACAGGTCATAAAAGCATCATTGTGGATGCATCCTGAAACATGTGGCCATAGAGAAATCTCCAAACGTGAGGTAAAGTCTGCCGCTGCCAGACCTGTCTTGGATTCTACAATGGACTGATTATATTAACATGCTTGTGTCTTTTACTTCTGTTCTGACAGTGTTAGTCATGTTTCAACTGCTGCAGTTACAAAAACAGAAAGGAAAAATTGATGAAGACCACTACAAAGTGGCTCTAAGCGGGATTTAATATTAACCAATTGGCTTTTCATGTTTATTTGTGAGTTATCTGAAGCTTAGGCACCTTGTCTGGAGATGGCCAGCTGACTCATAGTAAATGAACCTCTGTCAGTCACTGGGCACCGCTAAGGCCTGTATTGGTCTGTGAAGCTGTGGTGGCTTAAAGGACATGATAAGACCACAGCTGAGGACATCGGGCTCCAACCCCAGTTAACTAAAGGGAGACTGTAGCTGCAGGCATCTCACTCCTGCTGTGAAGACCTTCCTGGAGGTAATATAGTTCTCCTAAATTAACATAAAGTATTACTAGGTAAAGTCCTTAAAGGGATTCCCAAGTCCTGCCCAGATTCCTGCAGTATGTATGGTCACAGTTAATCATAAAAAACAGCTACTTTGAAATGATAATAACCTTGATCAATTGTTTTGCCAACTACAAACTCATATTTGTAGTAGAGATATTTCTATTTTCATAACTCATATTCATTCTCATTCACACCTTCCTGGTAATGTGGTTAAATATAATGATGAAGTTGATCAACTTGTTGCTATTTCTTCACCAGATTCTTTAGCCACTCAATTTCATACTTTAACTCATGTCAATACCAAAGATTTCCATCAAAGATTTCCTCAACTTCCCATTCAACAGGCTCATGAAATCACTTTATCTTATCCTACTTGCAGAATGCTTAATAATCCTACTTTTGAAACAAACCCTAGAGGATTACAAAGCAATGAGTTGCGGCAAACAGATGTAACACACATTCCTGCTTTTGGGAAACTTGGATTTGTATATGTTGCTGTTGACACATATTCTGGCTTTATATGGGCCTCTGTACTATGGGGAGAAAAATTTATACATGTTAAAAATCATTTATTAAAGTGTTTCACTATTATGGGTAAATATGAAATAATCAAAACTGACAAGGGAACTGCTTATAAGTCCCATTCCTTCCAACAATTCTGTACCTGGTGGGGTGTTAACCATTGTACCAGCATTCCATACTATCCTCAGGGACGAGGTATGGTTGAAAGGGCACATGCTACTCTTAAATTTATGTTTGCAAAACAAAAAGGGGGAGAGAGGGACAGAAGCTCACCATGTCAATTATTACATAAAGCTCTATTTACTTTAAATTTCTTGGATATTAGTAAAGATACATCTACCATAGCAGCAAAAAAAATTGGGGAGCCACCGTTATTAAGGGGCTGCCAGAACCGATAAAGCAACCTATCTTTTGGAAAGATATTCACACTGGACAATGGGAAACAGATACTGTTCAAACTTGGGATCAAGGATTTGCTTGTATAATTACAGACTCAGGAGAAAAAGCGTGGTAACCCGCTAGAAGAATTAAACCTCCTCATGAGCCACGAAAGAGTCAGATTTAATCTGGATCCTCTGGTGGAAGAAATGAGTGTGATGTGCTGCAACACCACCCCCAGACACTGACCAGGAACACTCGGAAAGCACAACCCCCGTGCTGGGGACAACTTAAGAAACTGACCCACAATGCCGAGAAGCTGTTGGACTGCATTGGACAAGGGTTTACAGCTGGTAACTTGTTTCTAGCCGTGTTAGCTACAGAAAACAATGGGAAATGGAAAGACAAATGGCAGCCTTCTCATTAACGCTTCAAAGGATTGCAGCAAAATGAAAAGAGGGGAATGTGGAGAAGGACATTCTTTAGTTTATCTTTGAGTGCGTTACCTTCTTGGGACTTCGGGTCTGACCAAGCCATATGATTGCTTGATTCTGGAGGAAGCCTAGCAAAAGCCTTATGGTAAAAGAAAATGATAGCAGGACCTGTGTCCTTGTGCAAAGCGGCTGGGACACTAGCTGCTTTGCTGAGATATGCCCCAAGGAATGCTAACATGACGGCTGACTAAGCCAAGTCTCATCCCTGTGATAACTGAGTTGTACTGTCCTCTCCAGTCCTGTTAATTATTCCTCCCATTTGCCCTGTGGCTGATTTTTGTCTGTATCCCAGTGGCAGGAGGCCCAAACCTTCATTCCCTCACAGCCTGGCTAAAGCCAGTGGTCCTGTTTCATCTCCAACTTCTCAGTGATCTTGGTAACTACTGCATGTGGAGAGAAATGGCAAGTGGCAAGGGGTCCCCTATGCCCAAGCTTCTCACAGCACAGCCTTCTCTCTGTCCATGTGGTCTTTCTCCTGCAGGGACAGTCTACAGCTGGCCTCTTAGATTCCGACCCTGACCAGGCAGAGGAGCCTCCACCATCCCGGTGCCCTGCCCCACCCCTCCTGAGCCAGCACACTGTAGATGCAGCCCACGAAGCTGTGGGAGTAGCTCAGCCTTCTATCCCCACCCCTTTCCAGTCCCTGGCTTTCTCCCACCCCACTGGTGGCAGGGGCCAAGAGATTAGTACATGTCCTGGTCCCTTTTCTGTGACTGGTGATTAGCACAGGCCCCATTCCCTTTTTTCCATGAAGGCTTGGGCTCAGGTGGAACAGAGCCTGGGCTCCTTCTCTCCCTAGGTAGAGACGTTACCCAGGGGCCTGCCCAAGACCCAGTTCTTTTTATGGCCCTCCTAAAATATACCAATATAAACCCAAAACCAGGGGAGCACAGATCTGTCACTACCTTCAGATCATTCTCCAGTCCACTCCTGATGTTGGAAAAAAATCTTCAAAAGTTAAAAGAGGGGCTTTAGACCCCTAGAAATAAACTCACAAAGGCTGCCTTCTACATTTTTAGTGATTGGGCAGTTGAGCAACAAACCAAACTAAAATTCCAAATGCTGGCCTCTGCCTGCGGAGACTACCGAAGGGGCCACTGCCACACTCCCGGAGCTTGTCACAGGCACGGTGCAGTGGACACTGGGCACAGAATCGCCCTAACTTTTGTCTTCCAACTGAGCCTTGCCCTTGCTGTGGTCCATGGGGACACTGCAAGATGGGCCATCCCCAGCAGAGATGCCCTCCGAGCTCGAGGGCAGCCGCTCTTGAGAGACCTAAGCCAGTTTCCAGCAATCTGTCTCCTGATACTCACGCAACTGAGGAATCAAGGTGCCCGGGATCCACTGCCCCATAGAAAGTGAGTCCACAGAACCCATGGTAATCCAGGTGGTACCTGGTAAGCCATTTCTTTCTTTATTGATACTGGGGCAAGTCTTTCTGCGGTCCTCAAACTGTTCACTGTCCTGTTTTTTCAGCTGGAAGGAAAGGGCTCCAAGACAACTCATTACACATGGCCACCCCATGTGCCCACAACAGGGTGCCCCTCCTGCCCTCATTCTAGTGACTACCACTGCTCACGCCCTCCCTGGGCAGAAATGCCATATGTCCCTTAGGGCCATGCTCTGTATGTCCACACCCCCTGAGCCTGCCAAATTCTTACTTCTCTGCCAGAAAGACAAGCCTAAGAAATTCAGCTTGCCTAATGCCTGTCCTGTCCAATCTTGATTCAGTAGACTCTACTAAACCACCAGGTCTGGAACACTAGGACCCATAATATCACCCCACCCCATCCCTCTGCAAGTTTCCTGAAAATGCTCCCACATGTTTTATTTCAGCTCTGCAGTAACAGGATTATTGATTCCCTCCAACTGGCCTCATAATAGCCCATCTTCTCCTTTTCCGCTCTGATGCCCCCTGTGTCATTAGATGTTGGTCTCCAACTGCACTGTCTGCTGCTCCCTTAACCACTGCCCTCCATGTTGCCTTGGAAACATCCCAGACAGACAATTCTCCCAGATCTTACAGACCCCACTGCCATGGCAATATTAATCAGGATCAGTATTAATCTGGCACACCAGGGACCAGAGCAGGAGACCTGCACATGCAACTTTTCCTCTCAGCTCTCAGTTCCATCTCTTCCTCTGCCTTCCTCACACGACTGGTTGAAGGAGGCCCAGTCACCAGGGCTTCACCCCATGAGTGCCGTCACCTCCCAGCCCCGCTCCCGGCAGCCACCGCACCCGCATGTCCCAAGCCTCAGCTCCAGCTGACAGCTGCCGCTCCTTTTCACTGGCCTTTCTCCCCACAGCTCTGCTTCATTCTCCCGGTGAAAGGGCTCATGGCTGGCTTGATGTGGCCAGTGTGGTCTGAGTGCCAGGGAGGTTCCTCTCGGGTTTGTCCTGACCACTGAGCTCATATTTTTGTTCCTCATTTTTCCTAACAGACAGGATTCCTGGATCCACCACTCTTGCCTAAAACCATGGTCAGTAACGCAGGAAACAGTCTCACCAGATGGCCCAACAGCAGAGGACTCACTTGCTAGTTACACCTACACAGCGGTAGAAGACTTAAGATTTCTCTTTAAAAACAACACCACCTCCTGCTCCTGGGGAGAAGTAATGACTGATAAAGACGCACTGACCCAGCTACCCCGTGCAGATGAAATCTCCTGCCAGGAGCCCTCACTCTGAGTTTCCCCGTCACCTGACCTTTCAGCTCCCTGAGAGTTGAGTCATCTTCACTGCTGACCCAGATAAGCTGCTAGGTTTGCTTCTCCTCATTACCAGTTAGCCCCGTCC
Organism: Dinomys branickii; assembly: GCA_004027595.1. Classification (NCBI taxonomy): domain Eukaryota; kingdom Metazoa; phylum Chordata; class Mammalia; order Rodentia; family Dinomyidae; genus Dinomys; species Dinomys branickii. The sequence continues at coordinate 3,496 of PVLD010033835.1, read as the reverse complement.
CAAGACTACACCCTGGGACCCAAAAACTGATCTCAGGTTTCATGTCTCTCCCATGCCTACTTCATCCAGTTACCTGTGGCCTTCTCTCTGACATACGGTGCTACCACGTCCCCTCTAAGTCTCCCTCACTGGAGACACCTTTGTCTCTCATGCACAAGCTATGGCTCTGAGGCACCTTCTGAGTTCTTCAAAGTGCATGCTTCTGCTTCTCTTGGCTTGTTAGTGTGAACTTGCCCACCCTACCTACTGTCCCATTTTACCCATCACCTTTTCAACCTGTCCAACCCTCCATTAGCAAAAAGTGGCTATGCTTCTCACTGACTGCTGGCCATGGCCCACTGCACTGTCCCCAAATCCGCCTCCACCTGACTCCAAGGAAGGCACCCTTCCTGTACACACTGGGTACCATCTTATTGTAAAGATGGTGAGCACAGCCCAGCACCCTGCTCCCCAGCTCACCTCTGAGCTCAGTGGCCTCCAACTCTCTGTCTTCCAGTCTCAGGACCCAGTGTACACACCTCCACACCCTGAGCCACAGAGCCCTTCCATCAGTGCTTCCTCCCACACCTGCACATCCTCCCAAACCTATAGGGACTCAGGGCCTCCAAGGTGGTCCTTGGAAGGACCAGAAATTCTCAAAGTCAGCACAGTCCAGGAGGTGAAAAGCAACCTAAATTTGGGGGCCTAGGAGGAAACTATGGGGAGGTGGATTTCTGAGAGCATTTGAAAAAGGAAATTCAAATTTTTCTATGGAAGAAATCAATGCCTGGATAAGGATAATAGTAAAAATATGATAATTATCATTGCATATTCTAAGGAATTTTGCATTTTACATCTGTAGTGGATTGACAACTGGTGGTCAGCTTATAACACCCAGCTGAACTGAGTAAGCATGGTGCTGGGTATGGAAGGCCCACTGGAGCACTGTTGCCAGCAGCATAAGAGGCAGAACTAGAAAAGAAAAATAAAGGCTGTTAGGAGCTGAGAAAGGCTGTTGGAGCTAGTAGAAGCTGTAAGGAGCTGTTGATTCTTTCAGAGTAGCTCGTGGTGCTACCTTTCCTGATGAACTTGGCTGTTTTCATCCTACAAGGAGCTCGGAACCTTGTTGGCACTGAGAATAGCTTCAATTCACTTTGGGGGAGCTCTGGTTCTCACTTTGAGCATCGCTGCCTGGCTCTGGAGGGGAAGATGGTCCACTGCCAGTCTCCTGGAGAAGCTTGCCGCATTGGCTTTCCTGATGGAAACGCAGCTGTCTTCACCATGGCAGAAGCTCGGGACCTCACTGTTGCTGAGGATCCCTGTGGTACTTTTCACGGGAGCTCTGGTTCTTACCTTGCACCTCGCTTCCTGGCTCCAGTGCAGATCCCTCAGTCTGCAAACACAGATCCTTAACCCTACTGGCGCAGACTTCCTAGATTCCAACACTCACCTTTGGACCTTCACAGCACCAATCCATGAAACAGGCCTGCATGAGATATTGTTATGGTCTCCAGGACTCCAGTCAGGCTCATGGGAGGCATTGTTATGAGCTCTAGGTCTAGCTGGACTCAATCCAGGCACTCAGCTGGATTCCTTGATCCTTAGTGTGTGGACAGATTTCCTGCACCCTCTTATATATGATTCATTGGGTGACTATTATAAATAATCTTATAATAACATGTGTCCTGTATTACACTATTGTTTTCCTCTTTCAAATAACCCCCAAACCACGACAACATCTGTTTATAGATGACTGTCTAAAGCGCTGTCTCCACAGGCAGAAGTGAAATACTGACAGCAGCAGCGCTGGTTCTCATGATCAATAGTCTTAGTGTTACACACAGCTGCACTCTCCGGGGCTGGGAGTGATGCACAACGAGATCACCAGAGCTCAGGGGGGCGCTGACACCTGAAATCTGATACTTTATCCACAATCACCTACCTAGGAAACACAAAGCTTGGAATAGCCCCTTCAGTTCTACTTGTGTCCAAGTCTCTGGTCACCAGATGCAGATTACTGACACTTAAATGTACCTTTTGCAGATTCAGCTCTTCCAGTTCTTACTACTGCCGTGGGCGCAGATCAGAGTGGAGTGAGCCTTGGTCGCTGTCCTGCTCTCAGTCTTGCTGAGCTAAGCTGTTGTGTGCCAACAGCAAACTCCTAGGAACTTCTACACAAGAGAGTGAGCGTGAGGGGTTGGTCAAGGGGAGCCTAATTATTTTCTAGACTCAGAGTCATAGGGTGAGTGCCAGCTTTTTTTCAGACTACAGACTCAGTGGAGAAAGAGGGAGAGGACACAAAGCAGCAGCCCCGTGCAGCGCTGCTTTTTAGAAATGCCGAGGAGCAGTCTCTACTTCTTCTTCCCTTCATGTTTATTTTCATTAGTGCATGTTTGCAGTCCAGAGTGACTATACTCATCCCGGGAGCCGGTGCACACACAGAACACACCCTAAGCGTTTGGCAGCCCCTTCCGTCCTCTCCCCTCCGGCTCTTCATCCTCTTCCCTTTGGCAAAAGATCTACCTCCCTGTTCTGCTTCTCAATAGGACATGAAGCAGAGCACAGAGGACACAGCTCCTGGCTCCGGGCAGTCAGAGCGCGAGGGGAGAGACGGAAAGGGGAGGCTCAGTCCAGTCTGTCTCACTGGCTGGGCCAGGTGGACAAGCTTTAACCCCGAGCCCTGTTTCCTTAGCGCTAAAACAAGCATCAAGACACCCCGGAGGGCCAGCAGGGCAATCAAAAGCCTTTAACCCCTACCTTCATCTACTCATCTCCAGAGGGAAGGTCAGGCACCCCCGAGGGCCCAAGTGACAGTCGAATGAGACAGCAGGTGGAAGGAGGATCCCGTGTTAAACTCGGAGGTGAGGTGAAGCATGGGGGAAGCCGGAGGGGAAGAGAGGCAAAGAGAAGTGGAATGGGGAGGAAGTGGGCCCACGGGGCAGCTGCTGATCTGTTTTATGTAATCTCAGGCGTATTCTAGGGCAGCACATCCGGGGCTCTGCCCAGGAACCTGTCCCACAGGTCAGTGGCTCCTTCCAGGATTCGAGGAGGGGAACGCAGCTGAACAGGTGACTTGTATAATCCCATCGAAATTCTTATTCCCAAGGGCATAATCCGCCGAGGCTAAGAAAAATACCCTCTGTTTCTGTCTGGGTGGCAGGGATCACGTCCTCAACTGGGATCCAAAGCAAGAGGGCCTGAGCCGCTTCTCAGGAGGGTAGAGATCCAGCAGCTTCTGCTGACTCCTTACTGTTTGCATTGCTTTGCTTTCCTCCCAGAGTGATTTAAAAGCAAGGCAGATCTTAAATTCACAGGACGTTGCTGAACTTGAAGAGTGTCGTCCACTCATGCACCATTTGCTTAAGAGCAATAGGATTAGTGCGATAAATGCCTAGACTCTCATGGCTTGGACCTCATGGCTGGCCAGGAGATCGGGCTCCTGAGGTCAAAGCTCAGGGAATGTGCAGGCTTTTCCAGGTCGGCAGCTGAGTCCTGGATTCCTAGTTACCTGCGGCAG